>MDKI01086486.1:0-41501 GCA_005239505.1 Nicotiana paniculata | reverse complement strand
TGTTGGAGATCCACCTAGGACATGGCCAAGTCATTTCAAGTGGCATCATATTTTATCTTCTGTGCCTGTTGTTTGCTCCCAGTATGGCCCCACCTATATTGCTCGGACTCTCTGAAAATGCGGCCGGATACGTGTCGGATCCTCCATAACTATTAGCGAATATATATGTCTACGGAAAAAAATATATTGATTCTAAAATCTTCTTACGGGCAAGAGTTTGAGGTGGAAGAAAACGTTGCTGTTCAAGCACAAACAATCAACAACAGGGTGGTCGATGGTTGTGCTGATTGCGCGATTCCATTGCCCGTCGTTAGCAGCAAAATCTTGGCCAAAGTGATCGAATACTGGAAAAAACATGCTAATGTGACAGCGGATTATAATAGTGAGCACGTGTTAAAAATATTGAACGATGAAATTTTCGAAAGAAGTTGAAGAAGATTTAGAAATGTTGTTTGGTTTAATTCTTGCAGCTAATTAATTAGAGACAAAACAACTTTTGGATTTGTAGTGTGAAAAGGTTACAAATATGATGAAAGGAAAAAGTCCAGAAGAAATACGTAAGAAATTTGGTATAATAAATGATTATACCCCCGAGGAAGAAAAGAAAGTTCGTAGAGAGAATGCTTGTCTTTTGAGTAATTTTTATTTGGTGTGGACAACTATTAATTCCTCTTTTTATTATTGTCGTCTTTTTCCTACACACGGTCTGATTTTTGTAAAATCAAGAATATGTACACAATTCGAAAATTAGAGTGCGGTTTATATCTCTCAAATAACTCTATTCGGTCAAAATTGGTCATCATATCTTTACCCGATAACTCTTTCATTCTTCCCGGATAAAGAGGGGCAGTTGTTGATACCCAATTTTTTCATATATTTTTCAAATATATATACATACTTTCAAAATAGTGCATGAGCATCAACTAATATTTTTCCATAATTTTATGTAATTTTAAAGGATTTTTAATTAATTTATTCCAGTATTTTATTATCTAAATAATTACTAATTGCGTTATAAATAATTTCATAATAATTTCATTACTTAATACTTATCATTTATATTTATATTAAGCTTTAATAATTTTATGCATAATTATATTTACATCTTTAGGTTATAATTACAATAACTTTGCAATAATAGCTCATGCATGCATAATTACTTTATTTACACGGAAAATGAATGTTTATACTTTTATTATATTAAGTAATTATTTTACATCATTTTTCCTATACAAATAATTTTAAACATTAGAAAAAGCTTTCCCTTCTATAACTTCTCTAGTCTTGTAAAAACTCTCTGTAAACCTTGTTATAAATATCAGAAAATGTCACTTGACCACAATCCCGAAGGTCTCAGGTATTTACATTTTTTGTTATTTTATAATTTTATTATTATTACTTAGACTAAATGTTAGGCTAAAGATCTACGTGTTAGACTTAGTCATCATAGGCTATTTACAAGCATGTTTTGTTCTTAAATTATGTTGTATCACCCCAATGAGGCTATGGGTTGGTACTATATAGCCCAGACAATTACTGATTTTTATAGTAAACCCTGGTTAGGGCAACTTAACCGGTGGTCCTCAGTTGACCTATTTTAGTCAAGATGGACGTTGAAGGGTTGTGATGAGGACCGTGGTTTAGGCTCTACTATAAAGAAAGATGACTAGCCAGGACTGGTGTTCTTATAATTTATTTCTTGAAGTTCCGTTGGAAGCTATCCGGTTGAAATTTTGGTATCAGAGCCATGTGAGTAATTAGTACTAGAGGCCAAGTTTAACACTATTTCCTTAATGAATATCATTAGGAGAAAAACTAATGTTAAAAATAGTAGGAAATAAGAATATGAATTGCCCCAACAATTAGATCTTCTTAATAAGTGGAGTCCACTAGTCAAACCTAAGGTACTATACCAGCTAGGAACCTTCGAAAGGATAGGTTTAAAACAAGTAGTTAAAACTACTGAAGAAGCCAGCACTGTGGATAGTGACCATGCCACTTTCAGATTATTATTATAAAGTGATTTAGCTCCTTATAGAGAATCACATAGATTTATACATATAGGTTTAATACAAGTTGTCTTTAAGAGGATTACCTGAAAGCTTTATAGCAGCTCTCAGAGATGGCAGAAACTAGAACTGGAAAAAGTCCCTCATAGGGACTGTGCAAACCAGTTTAGCCTATGGCCCAATTTATTTTAATGCTTATCCTAATTTACAGATTTCTCTCAATGATGAAAACTCTCTAAATGCTTTGATACTTTAATTAAATTACATAGTTATAATTATTTACTTGGTATAGAAGTAATATGCATTTGTAATAGGATTTATTATAAGTCTTTATATTCTTTAAAATCCTATGTGAAAAATCATGGATTTCAAAAATGAACCATTCTTATAGAACTAATTTTGGAAAATTCAAAGTTACTACCAGAAGACTTATAAAGTGGGATGAAATAGATTTTCCCAAAGAATGGTTCATAGAGGAAGCAGTGGCTCCTCAAAATACTGGTAACTTTGAGGTAACAAAAATAGAACAAAACTTCAGGGAACGATTAAGATCAGGTTCAATGAACCCGTTCAAACTGATAATATTAAATTATCATCAAGATTAACTAGATCAAACTCTTCTTATATTTCTCCAATTGATTATGTGGTAGATTTTCCATCTAGAGCATCCACATGACAAATTAGAGAAAATTATAGAGTTGAAAATATAAGAATTAGTCAGGATAATATTGTCAAGCTTAATTCAGAGCTTGACCCGACCGATGCAAAATGGATTTCTCAAATAGTGCAGATGATGGTTGAAGACCAAATAGATTTTAGTCCAGGTTCACCGGCAAGAAAAATGACTCTTGAAGAATTTTTAAAACCCAGATGGGATGTTTTCAGAAAATAGTATTGTAAAATTTTTAATGATGAATTAATTCTTCAGACATGAGTTTTATAATGACATAAGCAAGAAAAATAAGATTATTGCTTTTGGTCCTTGGTCTATGTCTAAAAATGTCTATAATTATATTTCTGTATTAAAAATAGATTATACTCTCACAAGTGGAAAAATAACCAAATCAGTTTTCTCGCCACAACAATCTTTTCAAATAGGAAAAAAAGATAAAATAGTATATTTTACTGATTTTTCAAAATTATTTAAAAATGAGGTAGCTACAATTACAATAAAAAATTTGAATACTATGCTCACAGAGAATAATTATACTAATATGTATGTTAGTATTCTGGGTGAACAGATTGTTACAATACAGAAAAAATTTGATAGACTCATAGCTAAAGTCCAAAAAATCCAACATAATGATACTAAAGGTAAAGAGCAAATCGCTACTACGAGGATCCAACCTCCACATGAGGTAAAAGTATTTAAATTAAAATGTCTTGATGACATTGAAGAACTTCTCAATAAGAAGTTTGGTGAATTTAAAGTTAATCCTTTAAATTAATAGCATATGTTTGATAAAGGCAAAAGTCTAAAAGTAGACGATAAGATTAATAAAATCTCTTAAAAATATGCTCGCAAACCTTACCAAAGGATGTTCTACTATCTAAGGCCAACTCCCCATGATGTTCTAATAGAAGAACAAGATAATGACCACTACCACCGAGGTTATAGTGGATCAGACATCTATGAATGAAACATAGACGGCCTTGCTGACATGAAAATCTATATTGCAGTACATAGAATGCTTATGTACAGTACTATTTGTAAAGTTAATAAGAATACATATAGGGCTATTGCTGAAATGATAATATCAAGTTTTACTGGTCAACTGAAACGATGGTGGGATAATTATCTTAACCACGACCAACGTGTTCAGATTATGAATGCGACAAAGACAAAAGATGATAAGGTTGTACAAAATTCTATATATTCTTTAGTTATGAATATCATAGAACAATTCTCTGGAATATGGTGTGATAATAGTGAGACCATTCGAACTATGCTTCAAAATCTAAGGTGTAAAACCTTAAACATCTTTTAGATCGTATAAAGATGTTTTCTTATCCAGAGTGATAGAGTTGCCAGAGAGTAATAGTACTCATTGGAAGCCCAAATTTATTGATGGACTCCCTCCATTATTTGCTGAAAGGGCCAGAAAAAACCTTAGATGCACATTAATGAGTATTGATTATAATAATTACTCATATGGTAAATTATTTAGTGTACGCACTCAGGAAGGTTTAGCTTTATTCAATGAGATTAAGCTAAACCAACACATAAAGAGGCATCGTCTCATTGAGGGACAACAATTAGGGGAATTTTGCGAACGATTTGCTATAGATATCCCAGCTAATAGATGGAAGTCGCATAAGAAAAAAGATTTTCATAAAAAGAAAAAGGGATCTCCTGAAAAACGATATGCAAAAACCCAAAGGAGAAAAGCTTTTCATAAAGCTAGAAAAGGTTTTATAAAATCTAAAAATCCCCATGCCTGTTACAAATGTGGTATAGTAGGCCATTTTTCGAAAGATTGCAAAATCAAGGATAAAATCAAAGAACTTGATTTAGATGATAATATCAAGGATTCTTTATATAAGATTCTTTTTAATTCCTCACCAGAAAATTCTGATTCTAGCAATAGGGATGAATCATCAACTGATGAAGACTTACGAGTCCTTCATGAAGAGGATTATATTACATCTTCTGAAGATGAGCAAGAGTCTTGTGATAAGGTACAATGCTCAAAACAATATTGTAACACTGATGATGATCTTTATAACTTCTATTCCCAGTTTAAAAACCTAAATATTAATGTCTTCACAAATGATAGTATTTTAGAGCTTTTAAGGGTTATTAAAGATCCTGAATTAAGGTCCCAACTCATTGATAAATTTCCTATAAATACAGAAGTAGAAACAGAGATAGAAGAAATTCCATCTCAAAAAGGGCCTTACACTATGTCTGAAATCAGAAAACTTATCAAGAATAAATCCCAGCCTGATAGACTGGCGATTATTCAAGATTTGAATATTGAGATTAATAATGTCAAGAAAGAACTCCCAGAGTTAAAGGCTTCTATCACGACCCCAATTAAATAGACCCCAATTCTACACTGGCCGTGATGACGCCTATCGTAGTACTAGGCTAGCCAATTTACTGAACATAATACAAGGAACTTTCTGTTTAAAATAATAACGTAGTTTATTAAAAATCTTGCACGTTTAATATTTCAAAATATGCGGATAATCAATAAAAACATCTGAACAAAAATTCCCAAAACCCGGAGTCAACAGTCATGAGAACTAAATTGTAACGACCTGACCGGTCGTTTTGAGTTCTAGTGCATCATTTGGTGGTTTAAGGCCATGAGCAGCTTCATTTAAGGTATTATGACTTGTAGGCATGGTCAGAACTAAATCTCGGGAAGTTCGGAGTCAAATTGGAAAGAAAGTACTCATTTCGAAAGCCTTAAGCTGGAAGAATTGACTAAGATTGGATTTTTGAGTAAACGACCTCATGATCAGGATCTGATGGTTCCAGCGGGTTCGTATGATGATTTGGAACTTAGCCGTTTGTTCGGAGCGGGTTTTGGATGACCCAGGAGCATTTCCGCGTATATTGTGGAAGTTAGTATTTTGGAAGAAATTTCATAAGCCTGGGTTGAAGTGCATTTCAGTGTTATTTGATGTCTGTTTGGGATTTAGAGTCTGGGAATAGCTCTGTATGGTAATTCTGGTGTTAGGAGCGCGATCGGAAGTGAAATGGAGGTCCGTAGGTCATTTTGGAGTTATTTGGCTAAAGTTAGAAATTTGAAGTTTTTAAGAGTCCGACCGGAAGTGGAAATTTTGATATCGAGATCAGATTCCGATTCCAGAAATTGTGGTAGGTCCGAAATGTTGAATTTGACTTGTGTGAAAAATTCGGGCTCAATCGGACATGATTTGATAGGTTTCGGCATCGAATATAGAACTTGGAATTTTCAAAGTTCATCAAGATTTAACTGAGTTTTGATCCGTTGTTTCGATGTTATTTGATGTTATTTGAGGCCTCGAGCAGGTACGCATTGTGTTTTGGAACTAGTTGGTGTCGTTGGACGGGGTCCTAGGGGCCTCGGGTGGATTTCGGGTTGTTAATACATCGAATTTGGAATTTGAGAAAGGTTGAGGAGTGGTGTCGTCTGGTGTGCCTGCACTGTGGCTTTGACCGCAGGTGCGGAGCTGCAGAAGCGGCCATGGTGCCGCAGAAGCGAAGGTGGCTGGCTAGGCTGGGACCGCAGATGCGCTTGGCTCGCCGCAGAAGAGAGACCGCACATGCGAAGCGCAGAAGCAGGAATGGGCCAGGATCCCAGGACCGCAGAAGCGGTGACGGGTCCGCACCTGCAGAACCGCGAAAGCGGTCAAGTGACCGCAGGTGCGAGGGATCGCTGGGCAGTATCTTTTAAAGACGGAAGTTTGCCATTTTGTCTACATTTTTGTCTTAGTTGGGAGATTTTTGGAGAGCTTCAAGTGGGATTTTCGTCATTTATGTCAAGGTAAGTTGTTTCTACTCATTTCAAGTTAAGTACAACATTTACATATAGATTTGGTCATTGAAATTAGTAGGAATTTGGGGTTTTGGTGGAAAGACCTAGAATTTGTATTTTTTATTTTACCACGAAATTGGGCATGGAATTTAGAGTATATTATATATTTGAGTTAGTGAGGCTATGGGTAAAGTTTATCCTTGAAATTTCAGAACTCGGGCACGTGGGCCCGAGGGTGATTTTATCGACTTTTCATTCGGGGTTAGAATTTTTTATAAATTAGCTTACCATGAGTAATTGGGTATATATTAATGGGTTTGAATAATTATTGGCTAGTTTTGGAGTGTTGTGCATTGATTGGAGTCATTGGAAGGGCGTGGAATGCCGGTTATGGAACTTCGGAGCGAGGTAAGTCTCCTTTCTAACCTTGTAAGAGGGAACTGTCCCCATAGGTGAAATAATTAAATACGTGCTGCTATTTGTGGGGGATATGTACGCACGAGGTGATGAGAGTCCGTGCGTAGCTACTATTATGCTTATTTTTCATACTTGTAACTTTATTGATGAATTTGGAAACGATTAAACCTTATCGAACTTTGTAAACGAAATTCTAGAAAAGATTTAAATACTATCTTCGAGTCCATTAAAAGATAATTTTATCACCTCCTTGGGTGATTGTTTTTCCTGATAAAATGTGAACTTATTGTGTGAACGTGTGTATCTATGAGTACCTGAGTCACATGTATGATTTGCGAGTAGGGTAACTCTATTATTTATATATGACCGCGTCGCATGATCGATTTGCGAGCGGGGTAATAGATTCATCTATGGTTCGAGCCATTCGACCTTTCGGCAGTGCACAATTTACATTTATCGTTGGTTCGACTCGTTTGACCCTCGACATTTCTTGCGCATGATATTTGC
Organism: Nicotiana paniculata; assembly: GCA_005239505.1. NCBI lineage: Eukaryota > Viridiplantae > Streptophyta > Magnoliopsida > Solanales > Solanaceae > Nicotiana > Nicotiana paniculata. The sequence continues at coordinate 34,099 of MDKI01086486.1, read as the reverse complement.
TGAGTACTTTCTGAGATTTGTTTAACTGTTTACTGGCCTTAAATTACAAGTTGTCAACTGAAATACGAAGATTTGAAGTTTGCAAATGTGGAAGAAGTTGTTATTTCCTATCACTATCTGTTAATTATCTATGATATTGATGCTTAGTGTAACCCTTGATTTTATTAAAATTGACCTCAAGCAAGTGTCAAATTCGACCTCTCGTCACTACCCCTTCGAGGTTAGGTGGGATACTTACTGGGTACACGTTGTTTTCGTACTCATACTACACTTTTTGTGCATTTTTATTCCACATGTACATGTCTATCTAGTGGCCCCACTCGATGCAGTGATGTTGCTGACCTGGTGACATAGGACAGCTGCTCCCCTCGAGATGACCTGTAGCCAATAGAGTCTTCCTCGGATGCATTGTACTTTCTTTACTGTCCCATTTTTATTCTGGACGGTTGTCGTATTTAATTTGATTTTCTTAGAAATTGCTCATGCACTTATGACACCGGGTTCTCGGATGACTTTGTGATGTATTTGTCGATCGAATTATTTAAAACATCTTTGTTTACTTGGTAACATTAATTGATCTTTTTATAATGAAGTAAAAGTAACGATTTTCAAAATACTAAAATAAGAATTTTAACTATCTATTAAGTGTTGGCTTGCCTGACAATGGTATCCGGTGCCATCACGACCTTAGCGGATTTTGGGTCGTGACAACGTGGTATCAGAGCACTATGTTCCCTTAGGTCTCACGAGTCATGAGCAAGTCTAGTAGGGTCTTGTGGATCAGTATAGAGACATCGGTAGTTATATTCGAGAGGCTACAGGGCTGTTAGGAGCACTTCCCTTATTGATTCCTCATCGTGCGATTTGATACCTTTGAGGCTTATGCCTATGTTTTTGCTTACTCAATCTTACGCGACGCGAAGCACTTGTAATGAATCGAGAATTTAAGGAATTGAAATGGTACTACATATATGGTGCATGATGTTTTTCCATGCCTAGTTGGTTGGGGCTATTGTCATTGCTTTGCGGAAGGATATTATGTTGTTTCAGCTCAGTAGTCGTATTTCGGAGAACTTTGAGGATACGTTAAAGTTGTTAAATGAGAACAGGCGTAGGATGGGTATTGATGTCGTAGACATTATGCAGTACACCGACGTTGGAAGGTGTCAGTTGGAAATTTTCGCAGGTGGGTTATCTTCTGTGAGCAGGTCAGTGATTGCGTGGCTGGCGGAGTTTTCGCAAGGGATTTACTGACTATTCAGCAAGATCTCGGATAAGAGAATGTGGTTAATGACTCAGAGTGCTTGTGAAATGCTAACGGAAGGATTTCAAGGAAATTGGCGAGTTCGTTATGCAGGATCATGTCAATAATAAAGGAAGATTCTTGGTGAGTTCCAGATTTGTGTAATAGCGGCTTCAGGCTAAGTGGGAGAGTTCCACCGCGTACGATTGGGTTTCATGGTTGTCCACTAGCAAAAAATTCTGGTTATCGGCATATTTTTGGGTTATTACAGCTAAGGGAAGAAGACATAAGTAGTAATTGATCATAGGATTTGATAAATGTATGCAAAGGTTGGCCTTATTGAATCAGTTTTAGGCTTTGGAAAGATTCAAGATTTATGCTTACTACAGAGGTAATTTGCAAGGGAAGTGATTGAGTCGAGTGCTTATTCAAGATGGGTGTTCAGGTGCCAGCAAAGCCGTGGAGTTGATTATATTCAGGACCAAGCCAGAGTGGGTGACTCTCAACAACGGTCCTAGTAAATTCGAAGGTCAGAATGTGGTGTCTAAGGATTTCAAGCCCACAGTGTGGTTAAGAATTGAGCTTTTGCAGTGGAATTTTGAGAAAGAGAATATGGTTGGAGTGTTCTATATTATCTTCGGCGTGCAGAGTAGCATTTGGAGGAAAAGGGAGAAAATGACTTCGGGTTCATAGAAGGGTTATCGAAATGGGTATGCCGGTCGAAGATGTGAACGTAACGAGAGCATGAAACGATTCATGGGCTTAGAGACAAAGTAGTCTCAGGGAATGGAATCACTTAAAGTGAGTGCGCATTGAGTTGCTATGTGTTGATTTGGAGTTATCATCATTCCTAAGGTGAGTACGAACTGAATGAAGGTATAAGATGGGTCATGTAATGTGATCTTAGGGAAGGCTTAATTGAATCTCACTGCGGTATTGTGGCGGTGTTAGCATATGGGCATTGTGAGTTATTATTCATCTTGATCTATGGCTTGAGCAAAGTGGGGGAAATCTGATGTCAATAAGTTGATCGCGAGGCTAAGTGTTGTATCATTTTCACTTTGAGGTATTCGGGAGAATCAGTTATGTCCTGCAAATGTAGATTTTGAGAATGAGCGAGTAATGGAAATTTGGAAAAGTTAGATGGTCAGCCATGGGGGGAAATGGCCTATCATGGGTAGGCGGATCCCGGAAGGATTATGGTGGCATAGACTATTACCTGACGATTTGCATGTTTTGTGATTATGAGAATTCACATGTGTGTCGTTATGGTTCTCTTAAATTAAGTTAAGTATAAGGTTTCTACGTGATAAAGTGTTCGCCCTGATAGTGGTTCAGGAGTTACGATGGAATTATTGTGCTATTTCATATTGGCATTTTAGGTGCAGTAAGCAGTATGGAATTTGAGGTAAGGATCAAGGTTGCGGTTCAGTGTTGACAAGGGTGTCACGAGCTCAGATGAGCAAGGAAAGGGATTTGGACGTTTAGAGCAAGCAGGTATTGTCTTCGGCATCACCTCAGGTCGGTGATTGTGAAAGAGGCTTTGCGTTCTGGTTGCAGATTTCTTGGTTGGATTTATTGCATTAGTGTGATCGGTGGTGTGGATGTGCTTAATTGTTACCTTGTGTGGAAGGTTGTGGGAGCATGACAACGGGAAGATCGTATGAGTGTGACATGTATTCACTTAATTGATTGAAGATTCAGACCAAGTATAAAGAAGTATAATGTTGTTTATTTGAGATCTTATGCCTGGAGGGCGCTCGATTCATTTTGGTTGCGGATGAAGGGGTTTTGCTACAGCTATGATGGTTGTTCTTGCACTTTATGAAGAAGAGTGGGTTACTATGGGCCTAGTAAGGCTATTAGCCTAGGTCGGTGCGAGGGGAATCAGCTCAAAGGTTGTGAATGGATTTAAATATGATCATGGGCTCCATGCGAGTCAGAGGGGTTCATTTCAGTACGGTGCTTCTCTCGGAGGAATATTAGAACATTAGATGTTGTTCCATCTTCGTCCATTTCATGAAATATTATGTTTTGTCGTGTGAGATGTGAAACGGCTTGATAATTTCCTATATGTTGAGATTACACGTAGTGATGATGTTATGTGAGCATGATCGCTCTTGAGATTCAGATTATATATCGCACCTCAGCTGTGCTTGAGTTTTGTAGTGTATGGCTTTATCAGTCTCCCCAGGAAGGTATTATGCACTTAGCGCGCATGTGATCGATATTCAATATTTTGTGGTAATGAGCAACTTAGCTCGGTGTGTATCTCCTTACGGGAATTTTTATGTTTGGATCAGGTGGCACGCCGCCACGGTTATGTATTTTGGATCGGGTGGCACGCCACCACGGGCATGTTATTTGGATTTGGTTGCGCGCTGCAACAGTGTGATGTTGAGTACGGTTCCCTATATTTATTTTCCTTGTGTTTTACTTCCTATTTTCTGAGGAAAGTTCATATTAGTTACGTGAGTCGAGTAGTCCCTTCCTAAGTCATTTCCTTATGTATCATGTTCGAGTTGTGGCCTATTGGCGCATGGTGACATCATGTGAGACTGTTGGTCATGTCTGGGGTGACTTATTGTCTGAGCAGTTCATATTGGGTAAGACGAGATTATTGGATCAGGGATCAGTGCGATAAGATTTTGTGAAGTATATTAAAGGACGACCATCATTATTTGGTTCGTAACGAGGTGATAATTTTTGTCAAGAGAAGAGATTCAATGATTTGTTGACTCTGGAGTTGGTTATAAATTTCTACACATCTCCTCTATTGCGGTGGTATTGTAAGCGTTATAGCAGGACCTATATATAAGTCATAAGGTGCATAAGGAGCATCGGGTTCGTGGAATTTTGGCTATTAAGGTCAGGGAATGTCGTTATGGTTAAATGATGAGTTATGCGGTGTATGATTCTAGTTCAGCGGAGGCATGAAATCATATTCTAGTACCTCGTGTAGTGATTAATTCGGTGTTCATATATTGGAGACAGGCATGGCAGAGGATTACGGGTGTTAGAACTGAGTTCTGAGCTTATTGCCCAAAATAAAAGAGTATATATGCGGGTTTGATACAGCTAATGTGCTCAACTGAGTGGTGGTAGCACAGGTAGGTGCACAGAGTGTTGAACAGTGATTTCAGACAACTCCAGAGCAGTTCATAGCACGTTCGAGGACGAACATATGTTTATGTGGGAGAGAATTTAACGACCCGACCGGTCGTTTTGAGCTCTAGCGCATCGTTTGGTGGTTTAAGGCCATGAGCAGCTTCATTTCAGGTATTATGACTTGTAGGAGTGGTCGGAGCTGAATTTCGGAAAATTCGGAGTCGAAGTGGAAAGAAAGTCCTCATTTCGGAAGCCTTAAGCTGAAAGAATTGACTAAGATTTGATTTTTGAGTAAACAGCCTCAGAACCAGGATTTAAAGGTTCCAACAGGTTCGTATGATGAATTCGGATTTAGGCGTATGTTCGGAGCGGGTTTTGGATGACCCGGGAGCGTTTCGACGCATATTGTGGAATTAGTATTTTGGAAGGTATTTCATAAGTCTGGGTTGAAGTGCAATTCAGTGTTTTGATGTCCGTTTGGGATTCCGAGTCTGGGAATAGCTCCGTGTTGTGATTATGGTGTTAGGAGCGCGATCGGAAGTGAATTCGGAGGTCCGTAGGTCATTTTAGAGTTATTTGGGTAAAGTTAGAAATTTAAAGTTTTTAAGAAGTCTGACCGGAAGTGAAAATTTTTATATCGGGGTTGGACTCCGATTAGGGAAGTTGTGGTAGGTCCGTAATATTCAATGTGACTTGTGTGCAATATTTGGGATCAATCGGACGTGATTTGATAGGTTTCAGCATCGAATGTAGAAGTTTGAAATTTCAAAGTTCATAAAGATTTAATTAAGTTGCGATCCGTTGTTTCGAGGTTATTTGATGTGATTTAGGCCTCGAGCAAGTCCGCGTTGTGTTTTGGAACTGGTTGGTGTGATTGGACGGGGTCCCGGGGGGCTCGGGTGGATTTCGGGTGGTTAATGGATCGAATTTGGAATTTGAGAAAGGTTGAGGACTGCTGTCATCTGGTCTGACTGCACCTTTGAGGCTTTGGCCGCAGGTGCGGAGCCACAGAAGCAGCCATGGTGGCGTAGAAGTAAAGGTGGCTGGCTAGTCTGGGACCGCAGATGCGCTTGGCTCGTCGAAGAAGTGAGACCGCACCTGCGGATTTGTAAGCACAGAAGTCGGAATGGGCCAGGAGCCCTGGACCGCAGAAGCATTGACGGGTTCGCACCTGCGGAACCGCAGAAGCGGTCAAGTGACCGCAGGTGCGAGGGATCGCTGGGCAGTGTCTTTAAAAAACGGGAGTTGGCCATTTCTCTTCATTTTTCTCTTAGTTCGGCGATTTTTGGAGAGCTTCAAGTGGGATTTTTGTAATCTATGTCAAGGTAAGTTGTTTCTACTCATTTCAAGTTAAATACAAAATTGGTATATAGATTTGGTCATGGAAATTAGTAGAAATTCGGGGTTTTGGTGTAACGACCTAGAATTTGTATTTTTAATTTTTACCACGAATTTGGGCATGGAATTTAGAATAAATTATATATTTGAGTTAGTGAGGCCCGAGGGTGATTTTATCGACTTTTCGTTCGAGGTTAGGAATTTTTATAAATCAGCTTACCATGAGTAATTGGGTATATATTAATGGGTTTGAATAATTATTGGCTAGTTTTGGAGCGTTGTGCATTGAGTGGAGTCATCGAAAGGGCGTGGAATGCCGGTTATAGAACTTCGAAGCGAGGTAAGTCGCCTTTCTAACCTTGTAAGAGGGAACTGTCCCCATAGGTGGAATAATTAAATACGTGCTGCTATTTGTGGGGGCTACGTACGCACGAGGGGACAGGAGTCCGTGCGTAGCTACTATGATGCTTATGTTCGGATAGTCTAGGACCCAAAAGCATGTTTTGTTTGCCATACTTGTAACTTTATTGATGAATTTGGAAACGATTAAACCTTATCGAACTTGGTAAATGAATTTCCGGAAAAGATTTAGATACTATCTTCACGTCCATTAAAAGAGAATTTTATCACCTCCTTGGGTGATTGTTTTTCCTGATAAAATGTGAATTTATTGTGTGAATGTGTGTATCTATGAGTACCTGAGTTTCATGTATGATTCGCGAGTAGGATAACTCTATTATTAATATATGAGCACGTCGCATGATCGATTCGCGAGTGGGGTAATAGATGCATCTATGGTTTGAGCCGTTCGACCCTTCGGCAGTGCACAATTTACATTTATCTATGGTTCGAGCCGTTCGACCTTCGACATTTCTTGCGCATGATATTATTTGAGTACTTTCTGAGATTTGTTTAACTGTTTACTGACCTTGAATTATAAGTTTTTAACTGAAATGACGAAGATTTAAAGTTTTCAAATGGGGAAGAAGTTGTTATTTCCTATCACTATTTGTTAATTATCTATGATATCCATGCTTAGTGTCACCCTTGATTTTATTAAAATTGACCTCTAGCTAGTGTCAAATTCAACCTCTCGTCACTACCCCTTCAAGGTTATGCGGGATACTTACTGGGTACACGTTGTTTTCGTACTCATACTACATGTTGATGTGCATTTTTATTGCGCAAGTACATGTATATCTAGTGGCCCACCTTGATGCAGTGATGTGGCTGACCTGGAGACTTAGGAGAGCAGCTCCCCGCGACACGACCTGCAGCCAATAGAGTCTTCCTCGGATGTATTGTACTTTTTTTGCTGTTCCATTTGTATTCTGGATGGTTATTCTATTTCATTTGATTTTCTTAGAAATTGCTTATGTACTTGTGACACCGGGTTCTGGGATGACTTTGGGATGTATTTGTCGATTGAATTATTTAAAAAATCATTGTTTACTCGCTAACTTTAATTGATATTTCTATAATGAAATAGAAAGGAACGATTTTCAAAATACTAAAATAAGAATTTTAACTATCTATTTAGTGTTGGCTTGCCTGACAATGGTGTCCGGCGCCATCACTATCTTAGTGGATTTTGGGTCGTGACAACGTGATATCAGAGCACTAAATCAAGTGTATGAAAAATTTAAATATGCGACAAAATGAGAAGGAGAAGGGTGTGGCTGCGAACGCCGTGCAACTACCTCAAACTCTTCGACAAGCTCCACTGAGAACAATCAAGTCTCACTCAATCAGGGCACTTGAATCTGCACACAAAGTGCAGGGAGTAACGAGAGTACACCAACTCAGTAATTAACAAATATAAATAAGGACTTGAGTGAAGTGACGATCTTTAAAATTATGTGAAGATCATATAAGAAATATCAGTGGAAAACAATAAAACAAATCAGGAAATCTACGTTCCGAAAGTTTCATAAACTCCATTTTTCTCTTTTCCAATCTCATGTAAAACATTTATTCAACATTTATCGTTTAGAGGAAAAAATGCAAAGAAGAATGAAAATAGTGGTTTCATAGAAAATAAGCCCCTCTGTCATAGTGTCACTAACAAATAAAGCCTCTCGGGCAAGCCTCTCAGTCACTCGTGACATCTCTCGTCAATCAGCACTCATACTCACCAGTCACGCTCAATAGGTATCATATAATAATCATTGTGGCGTGCAACGCGATCCATAAATAGTCGATTGCGGTCACTGGGGGTGTACAGACTCCGGAGGGGCTCCTTCAGCCCAAGCGCTATATCGCTGCGGCGTGCGACCCGATCTAATATATATAACGCTACGGCGTGCAGCCCTATCCAATATATTTATATCGCCGCAGTGTGTAGCCTGATCCAATATGTATTATATAACGATGCCGCGTGCAGTCCGATCCATCACTATCCTCACAATACGTCTCTCGGCCTCGCTCAATCATCACCCTCACAAGCCACTAGGGTAGCTCACCAAAAATCATAGGGACTCAGCCCAGAATTATCTTTCATTTGTTTGAAAATAGGGTGATAAACAAGAATAAATGATGAACAAGTATAAATCATGAATGAGATTACATTTTCTATCAAAAAGAGTGTGAGAATAGTAGTAAACACCCCTGAGGATCCAAACAGGTTGGCACAAGGCCCCGAACTTGGCATACACCCCAAAATATAGTACAAATTTCAAGAATATGGAATATCATATGATTTCAAATCAAACACACGACTTAATAGTCGCCACGGGATGGTCCAAGTCACAATCCCTATCGGTACACGCTTGTCACCTAGCATATGCTCCACCCCACTTATCAAAATAATATGAAATATCAGGGTTTCATACCCTCAGCTCAAGATTACGTTCGTTACTTACCTCAAACCGGAATAAAACTACTCCGCGATGCCTTTGCCCCTCGATTCGGCCTCAACGCGCTCCGAATCTATTCAAAGCAGATTCATATCATCAAAATATGCTAAAGGGACAAAGACCACTCGAAAAAATCAAAATTGCATCAAAAATCTCGAAATTGGCCAAACCTGACCCCCAACCCACGTCTCGGATTCCGATAAAAATCACAAAACTATAATCCTTACGCTCTCATGAGTTCATGCATACCAAATACATCAAAATCACGCCCCTCAAATCCCCAATTTATACTCTCAAAATTCAAGCCCTAATCTCCCAAAATATTTCCACTAAAACATGATTAAATAATGGGATAATCGTCATAAACACAAGATACAAAGTCCATGTAGATTACCTAACTGAATACACTTGATTCCCCTTGAAATCCCAGCTCAAAGCTCCAAAATACGCCAAAAAAGGCGAAGAAAAGAGTGAAAATTCGCGAACGCAACCTTATATAGGTTCTGTCCTGCAATCTCACACGTGCGACCACAATCCCGAACCTGCAACACCGCACCTGCAGAAAATTCCCCGCAGGTGCGGATTCTCACTTAAGCCAAACTTTTGCATCTGCAGTCCTCAACACCCTACTGTGGGCCCGCGGGTGCGACCCAACTTCCGCACCTGCGCTCCCAGGTCAGGTTCCTCTTTCCGCATTTGCGCAAGGTGTTCTGCACCTGCGGCTCCTCGTCCGCAGGTGCGGCCACACCAGAAGGCTTGCACCAGCAGCCCTCTGCTGCAATTTTCCCAACTTCCAACCTTCTGAAATCATCTGAAATCAATTGCAAACCCCTCAGAGCCTGAACCAAAAGTACCAACAAGTCATATATCAATATACCAACCTAGATGAACCCTCAGAATGCTAAAAATAACATCAAAACACTAAATCAAAATAAAAATTCAACCCTAAGGATTTCTAAATTTCTGAAATTTGCCAATGGTGCCAAAACCACCCAAACCACGTTCGAATGATCTGAAAATTTGCACAAACATCCCAAATGACACTACGGATTGGTCCAACATTCAGAATACCATTCCGACCCCGATAGCTAATTTTCCACTACCGACCGGAGATCGCCAAAAATCCAATTTCTCCAATTCAAGCCTAATTCTACTTTGGACCTCCGAATGACATTCCGAACACCCTCCTATGACCCAAATAGCCTAATAAAGCTATCCGAGCCATAAAACCACATTCCGAGATCATTTACCTACAAGTCAACTTTCGGTTGACTCTCCACTACACTTTTATTGAAGCTATATCCTTAGACCTGAACCTTCTGACCTGACGACCCAAAATAACTACTGGCTCTACCTCATAAGACATATCACCCTCAAGCTGAACCGAAGTTAAGTCCAAAACATGAGACGAGTCACCAATATACTTCTGAAGCATGGAGACATGAAATACTGGATGCACGCCCGACAAGCTAGGTGGAAAGGCAAGTCTATTAGCCACCTCTCCAACCCTCTAAAGCACCTCAAAAGGCCCAATGAACCGGGGACTCAACTTGCCCCTCTTCCCAAACCGCATAACACCCTTCATGGGTCACACCTTCAGCAGGACCTTCTCCCTAGCCATGAAAGATACATCCCGGACCTTCCGGTCCGCATAACTCTTCTGCCTCAACTGTTCACTGCGAAGCCGCTCCTGAATCAACTTCACCTTATCCAAAGCATCCTATATCAAATCCGTACCCAAGAGTCTGGCCTCACCCAACTCAAACCAACTAATCGGAGATCTACACGTCTTCCCATACACAGCCTCATATAGAGCCATCTGAATGCTCGACTGATAACTATTATTATATACAAACCCGTGAGTGGAAGAAAATGGTCTCATGAACCCCCAAAGTGAATAACACAAGAACGTAACATGTCCTCCAGAATCTGAATAGTGCGCTCGGACTGCCTGTCCGTCTGAGGGTAAAAATCCCGTGATCAACTCAACCTGAGTACCCAACTCTCTCTGCACGGACCTCCAGAACTGTGATGTGAACTGAGTACCTCTATAAAAAATGATGGAAACCAGAACACTATGCAATCGAAAAAGCTCTCTCATGTAAATCTGAGCTAGCCGCTAGTAAGAATAAGTAGTACCAACAAGAATGGAGTGCAAGGACTTATTCAGCCGATCTACAATAACCCATATAACATCAAACCTACTCGAAGCCCGTTGGAGTCCATGGTGATCCGCTCCCACTTCCACTCAGGAATAACCAAACTCTGATGCAATCCACTTGGTCTCTAGTGCTCGCACTCGACCTACTGGCAGTTGAGACACCGAGCTACAAATCCAACAATATCCTTTTTCATCTGCCTCCACCAATAATGCTGCCTCAGATCTTGATACATCTTCGCGGCACCCGGATGGATGGAATACCTCGAGCTATGAGCCTCCTCAAGAATCATCTCACAAAGCCCATTTACATTAGGAATACATATCCAGCCCTGCATCCGCATGAAACCATCATCGCCAATAACTACATCCCTGGCATCACCTCGCCATACCCTATTCTGAAGAACAAGCAATTGTGGGTCATCATACTGGCGCTCTCTAATACGGTCATAAAGAGAAGACTTGGAGGATACACAGGCCAATACCCGGCGGGGTTCCGATAGATCCAACCTCACCAACTGGCCCGCTAAGCCCTGAACATCAAGTGCTAATGGAATCACATAGGCCAAACTTGCCGCCTCCTTAATTTTGTCTTTGTGATTGCATCCCCATACCTACGGTCGCATAGGCCAAAATAGCAACCCCTATATTTCCTCTTATGTGCATTCATGTTCCTCCGGATCACATAAGCCAAATTCCAGCAGCCTCCCAAATTGCACTGTGCGATCGCATACACTTACCTGGGATCGCATTAGCCAAAATCCAGCAGCCTCCCAAATTGCAATGTGCGATCGCATGCACTTACCTGCGATCGCATAACCCAAAATCCAGCAGCCTCCCAAATTGCACTATGCGACCGCTTAAACTTACCTGCGATCGCATAAGCCAAAATCCAGCAGCCTCCCAAATTGCACTATGCAATCGCGGACCCTCTCATGCGATCGCATTGTGTAAATATCTGCTGCTCTCACACCAGAAAAACCAGCAATCCACACAAGGCAAGAATCGACCCGTTGAGCATCCAAAACACGCCCGAGGCCCCCGGGACCTCAACCAAACCTACCAACAAGTCCTAATACCTCACTCGAACTTAGTCGAGCCTCGAAATCACCTCAAACAACATTGAAATCACGAGCCGCAATCCTATTCAAGCTTAATGAAGTTAGAACTTCAAACTTCTATATTCGATGCCGAAACCTATAAAATCACGTCTGATTGACCCCAAATTTTGCACACAAGTCACATTCAACATTACGGACATGCTCCAACTTTTGGAATCGCATTCCGCCCACGATGTCAAATTTCCACTTCCGGTCGGATTTCTCAAAAACCTTCAAATTTCTATCTTTATCCAAATGGCTTCAAAATAACTTACAGACCTTTGAATTCACTTCCGATCGCGCTCTCAACTCCATTATCACCAAACAGAGCTATTCTCAGACTTGGAATCCCAAACGGACATCAATATCACTTAAATGCACTTCAACCCAGACTTATGAAATTTCTTCTAAAATGCTAACTTCCACAATATACGCCGAAATGCTCCCCGGTTATCCAAAACACTATCCGAACATACGCCCAAGTCTTAAATCATCATACGAACCTGCTGGAACCTTTAAATCCTGATTCTCAGGTCCTTTACTCAAAAATCCAGTCTTAGTCAATTCTTCCAACTTAAGGCTTCTGAAATGAGAATTTTCTTTCCAAATTGACTCTAAACATAAAATAATATGTACCCAGTAAGTATCCAGTCTAATATCGAAGAAGTAGTGACGAGAGGTCGACTTGACACTTACTAGGGTCCAAACAGTATATTTATGTCACGACCCAAAACCCTAACTGAGGTCGTGATGGCGCCCAACAGCGGGGTCAGGCAAGCCGACTCTTAATTTACTAAAGGTTTATTCTTATTAGTTTAAACACTTTAAAACATACCCAGTTTTTAAAAGTTAAAACATGATTTGACAAGGATAATTAGCCGGTTTTAATCAAAACAGTCATGATGAAGAATGAGCCAATATGTATATATACAGACACGTAAACCAAAATAACAACTACGTGTTTGCCAGGAACTAATGTCACAAGTCATACGGGCATACTAATAGAATATACAAAATATAATATATAATCCCACTGTCTGAAAGGAATAGACGCGAATTAAGCAAAAGAAAACTCCAAGGTGCCACCGAGGATCGTCAGGAGAAGCAGCTCATCGTGAAGTCGGGTCCAACTGAGATCAGAATCGAGATCCGGTCTGATAACCAGATGCAGCAGCCTTAGAACCTGTACATTTAAGTACGGAAGTGCAACATGAGTACATAAACAAATATGTACCCAGTGAGTATCCCGCCTAACTTCGAAGAGGTAGTGACAAGAGGTAGACGTGATACTTACTAGGGTCAACATTTCTAAACAATATGATTTAATAGGAACTAGGCAAGCATAACAGTCGTAGAGACCACAAAGAGATAAATCATCAAGTATAGTTGTATTTACCCTTGCATGTCATGTTTCAGTAGCACATAATCTACTAAATTCCCTTATTAACATGAACCAGTTTGTACAATTACAACAATTCTCAGTAAATCATAAAGCACATAATAGGCCGGACACGTACGACCGAAACGTCGCGAAAAATAAATGTGCACTGCCGAGGGTCGAACGGCTCGAACCATAGATTCATCTATTACCCCGCTCGCCAATCAAACATGAGACACGGTTGACATAATAGTAGGGCTATTCCTCTCACGAATCATACATGCTACGCGGTGCCGCATACATACATAAAATTATCAATTTTTAGGGAATTATCAGAGATTATTCTTTAAGGCAAGAACCTAAGCTATATATCATGGACCACAACTTCCTAATATTCTCATTCCAAATCAAGTACTATCTACGCACATATAAGCATGCTCATGAGTCCTAGAACTACCTAACATAACATAGTAGTAGCTACGTACGGACTCTCGTCATTTCGTGCGTGCGTAGCCCCCGAAAATAAGGACATGCAATTACTTATAATCACCTATGGGGACAATTCCCCCTTACGAGGTTAGAAAGGAGACTCACCTCGTGTTGAACCTACTCCCCGGACCAAGAACGCGCCTGAAACTCCGAACTCTACACCCGATGACTCGAAACTAGCCAAATGTTATACAAATTCATTAATTTACACTCAAAGTATGGAAATTTTCATACTCATTTAGTAAATTTCCCATTCTTGAAGAAATTCTAAAATCCAACCCCGGGCCCACGTGCGCGGATTCAAAAAATTCTTGAAGGAAACACTCACCCATAGCCTAGGGATCATTAATATACGATTTCTACTTGATTTCATAGCTAATTCACGGGTAAATTCTCAAATTATTGAATGCCCTAGGTTACTACCCCATTCTTGAACTTCCACTAATATAGGTAGTTAATTAAGCTAGTATTCCATGCATGAATCTAATATTAGAGTAAAACTTACTTACCTTCGATAACCAGGTTGTTTTCCCCTCTAAAATGGTGGAAATTTCCCCAAGGAAGAAGAAGAAGATAAGGGAAACTAGTTAATTCCCGTGCATAAAAAACACACTATCTGAACAGCGTTTCCACATCTGCAGCTTGAGGACCGCACCTGCGAGCAAAGGCTCGCACCTACGGAAATGGTATAAGAAGCCTGGGCCCGCACCTGCAGCTCCGCTCCTGCGGAATTTTGTCCGCACCTGCGATAATTGGCCTGACCACTAGGGGTCGCACCTGCGAGGCTGGGACCGTAAGAGCGGTCCCGTACCTGCAACTGGGCAACCGCATATGCGGTCACACCAGGACAGGTGCACCAGCAGCTAATGCAGCTGGTTTTTGGCCTCGTGTGGTGTCCGGGAGGAACCTAGGCCCACACGAGCCCCCGTCCAAATATACCAACGAGTCCAAAATCATAATACGGACTTACCCCTAGAACCAAACTTGGGAATTTTAAGTTTTCTAGACTTCGCTAACAACGCGCCGAAACGACCTATACTACTCGGAATGACACAAAATTTTGCAGGCAAGTCATAAATGACATAACAGAACTATTCCATGTCTCGGAATTTCGTTCGGACCTCGATATCGCAAAAACACATACCAAACCATAATAAGAACTTAAGGAACTCTTATTTAAATATTGGGCGCCGAAACGCTCCCGAGTCATTAGAAACCCATTCTGAACATACGCCCAGGTCCGGAATCATCATACGAAGCTACCGGAATCGTCGAAACTCTATTCCGAGGTCGTTTACTAAAAATGTTGACCGAAATCAAACTTGGCCTTAAAGGCCAACCTGAAGGAATCAAATGTTCCTATAGCACTCTAAACACTTCCGAATCTCAGACCACCACTCTTCACAAGTCATAAATCATAATAAGCCGCTGTGGGAAGTTTCATTTAGGGGAACGAGGTCCGATAATGCAAAATGACCGATTGGGTCGTTACATTGTCCACCTTTTAACCAAAAGTTTTGACCTCGAACGGGTCTAGAATCATACCTGGAGTGCTGAATAAATGTGGATATCTGCTCCGCATATCCTCCTCAGACTCCCATGTCCCCTCCTAAACTGGTTGGCCCTTCCACTGGACCTTTACGACAGAAACTCCCTCGGACCTCAAGTGGCGGTCCTGTCTATCAACAATAGCAAATGGCTCTTCCTCGTAGCCCAAACTTTCATGCAACTGAATAGTGCCGAAATAAACCACGTGAGAGAAATCGGCGTGGTACTTCCAGAGCATGGATACATGAAAAGCTGGATGAACTCCTGATAAACTGGGAGGTAAGGCCAGCTCATATGCAACCTCCCCAACTTTCCCTTCTTCCCAAACCTCATAATACCATTCATGGGCGAGACTTTCAACAATAACCTATCTCCCTCCATAAATTATACATCACCCGCCCTCTGATCCGCGTAACTCTTCTATCTGGACTGTGCTTTGCGGAGCCTCTCCTGAATCAACTTCACTTTCTCCAAAGCATCCTTCACCAGGTCGGTGCCATATAACTTAGCCTCGCCAAGCTCAAACTACCCGATAGGAGAAAGACATCGCCGACCATACAAATCCTCAGATGGGGCAACCTCAATGCTAGACTGGTAACTATTATTGTAAGAAATCTCGTCCAAAGGCAAGAACTAGTCCCACTAACCTCCAAAGTCAATGACACATGCCCTGAGCATGTCCTCCAATATCTGAATTGTACGCTCCGACTGACCATCAGTCTGAGGATGAAATGCTGTGTTGAGATCTATCTGGGTACCCATCTCACTATGTAATGCTCTCCAGAAGTGCGAGGTGAAATGAGGACCTCGATATGATATAATCGACACCGACATATCATGCAACCGGACTATCTCCTGAATGTAGATCTGGGCCAACCTCTAAGAAGTATAAGTAGTAGCTACTGGAATGAAATGCACCGATTTGGTCAATCTATCCACAATGACCCAAACCGCGTCAACCTTTTGCAAAATCCCAAGCAACCCAACCACGAAGTTCATAGTGATGCGCTCCCACTTCCACTGAGAAATGAGCATATGCTGAAGTACGCCTCCTGGCGTCAGGTGCTCATACTTCACCTGCTAGCAATTAAGACACCTAGCCACATAATCCATAATTTCCTTCTTCATTCGCCTCCACCAGTAATGCTTCTTCAAATCACGATACATCTTCGTAGCACCAGGATGAACAGAATACCGAGAACTATGTGTCTCTTCTAGAATTGTCTCATTCAGGCCATCAACCTTAGGACAACATAAACGGCCCTGAAGTCTCAAAACACCATCCTCGCCAGTAATAACATCCTTAGCCCTACCCTGAACCGTTGTCTCTTGTAGCTCAGCTAAACGTAGATCATCATACTACCGAGCCTTAATCTCCCCCAATAACAAAGACTGAGCCACCAGATGTCTAAGAACTCGACGAGACTCTGAAAGGTCTAATCCCACCAGGCGATTAGCCAAGTACTGAATGTCCAAGGCTAGAGGTCTCTCCTCTGCTCCAATACAAGCTAAGCTACCCATACTCTCCCCTTCCTGCTCAAAGCATCTGCTATCACATTTGCCTTTCCCGGGTGATAAAGAATGGTGATATAATAATCCTTCAACAACTCAAGCCACCTGTGCTGCCTTAAATTAAGATCCTTCTTATTGAACAAGTGCTGCAAGCTATGGTAGTCTGTATAAACCTCACAGGACACTCCATACAAGTAGTTCCTCCAAATCTTAAGAGCGTGAACAATCGCCGCCAACTCCAAATCGTGCACAGGGTAATTCTTCTAGTGAACCTTCAGCTGGCGTGAAGCATAAGAAATAACTCTCCCCTCTTACATCAACACACCCCAAGCCAACTCGAGAAGCGTCGCAATACACTATATACATCCCAGAACCGAAATCAATTCTTCTTAGTCAATCTAGTCAATGGAGCTGCAATAGAAGAGAACCCCTCCACAAATCAGCAATAATAGCCTGCTAGGCGAGCACAAATCAGCAATAATAGCCTGCTAGGCCCAAGAATCTCTTGATCTCTGTAGCGAAAGTAGGACGCGACCAACTCTGAACCGCCTCAACCTTCTGAGGATCAACCTTGATACCCTCTTCGGATACCACATGCCCCAAGAATGCCACGGAATCCAACATGAACTCACACTTGGAGAACTTAGCATATAACTTTTGTTCTCGCAAAGTCTGGAGCACAACTCTCAAATGCTTTTCATGCTCCCCCAGGCTACGTGAGTAAATCAAAATGTCATCAATGAAGACAATGATAAAGGAATCAATATACGTCCTGAACACCTTATTCATCAAGTGCATAAATGTTGCTAGGGAATTAGTCAAGCCAAAAGACATCACCAAGAAACTCATAATGGCCATATCTCGTACGAAAAGCAGTCTTCGGAACATCTGTAGCCTGAATCCTTAACTGATGATAGGCCGACCTCAAATCAGTATTAGAAAACACACGAGAAACCTACAACTGGTCAAACAAATCATCGATGCGCGACAAAGGATACTTGTTCTTAATGGTGACCTTGTTCAACTGGTGGTAACCAATACACATCTGCATAGAACCATTCTTCTTTTTCATAAATAGAACTCGAGCACCCCACGATGATATACTCGGCCCGATGAACCCCTTAGCTAACAAATCCTCAAGCTGCTCCTTAACTCCTTCAACTCTTTCGGAGCCATGTGGTATGAAGGAATAGATATAGGTTGGGTTCCTGAAGCTAAGTCAATGCAGAAATCAATAGATATAGGCTGGGTTCCTGAAGCTAGCCTAGGCGACTTGGGCATGGCTAGAGTAGCTGTCTTGGCATGGGAATCTAGCACGACATGATAAGGAGATACCCAATCCATGCCCAAAATAATCTCGAAATCAACCATGTCAAGCAATAAGAGATCCGCTCGAGTCTCGAATCCACAAAATGAAACCACACAGGACCGACAAATCTGGCCTACAACCACAGAATCGCCCACGTGAGTGGATACATAAATAGGAGAACCCAAGAATCACGAGGGACATCCAGAAAATGAGCAAATAAGACTGAAACATAGGAATAAGTGGATCCTGGATCAAATAACACAGATGCTTCTCTACCACATACTGTAATAATACTTGTGATCACGACGTCTGAGGCCACTACATCTGATCTGGCTGGGATAACATAGAATCTAGCTGGAGCACTAGAAGACTGAGCCCCGCCAGAATGAACAGGAGCTTGCTGAGCTCCGTTGGCATGAATAGGGGCTGGCAGAGCTCCCCCTTCCTGGCCTCTACCTCTTGGACGACCTCTACCAGTCTGCCCTCCACCTCTGGGTGGACGAACCGCCGGTGCTGGAAATGTCGGCTGATAGCTCTGCTGAACGACCTTGCCCTGAAGCCTGGGACAAGTCCTCCTCATATGGCCTAGGTCCCCACACTCATAACATCTGGCTAGTGGCATAGCCTGCTGCCCTGAAAAAGGACCCTAGACAGCTAGGGGATGGTGAGAACTCTCCAGCATGGCATTGAAGTAAGGAATAGAAGCCCCCTGATGACCGGAATACCCGCCTGAGGAACCCTGAATGGATGGTAAGCAGTAGGATCTCTCTAGCATAGCGCTGAAATAGGGCCTCACTAGAGAACTACGAGGAGGTTGCGGAGGAGCTGAATATGGAGGCCTGCTAGACTGGCATCTACCGAACTGACCTCTACCCCTGGCTGGGGCACATCTGAAATCTCCTGAATATGTATCCCTCTTATCCTGCTGACCCTGCTCTCTGCCTCTCAAACGATAACCCTCAATCCAGTGAGCTATCTCGACCACAAGCTGATAGGGAGTCCCCATATCTACCTCTCGAGTCATGTTCGCCCTAATACCTGAGTGCAGCCCTGCTACAAATCTCTGCACTCTCTCAGCATCAGTTGGAAATATCATAAGGGCATGATATGACAACTTAATAAACCTGGCCTCGTAGTCCGTCACGAACATCTGCCCCTACTCCAGCTGCTCAAATTGATATTGCATCTCTTCCCTCTCGGAGAGTGGAATATACCTGCCCAGGAACAGCTGAGTGAACTGCTCCCAAGTGACGGTAGGGGAACCTGTTGGCCTACCCAGGATTTAGGACTACCACAATCTGCGGGCTCTGCCCTCAAGCTGGAAATTAGTGAAGTCCACTTCATGGGACTCCAGTATCCTCCTGTTGTGCAGTCTGTCCATGAACCTATCAATAAAGTCCTGGGAATCCTCTCCCTTCTCACCCCCCGAAGGTAGGAGGGTGCAATCGGTTCCATCTATCTAGTAGCTTCTGCGGATCGCCGTCCGCAGCTGGCCTGAGCTCAGATGCTACTGTTATTGGCTAGGCTATACCCACGGGCAGTGTACCCGGGGTATGATGAAGTACTGTTGTCTGTCCTGCAGCCTGGGCACTAGGGGTATGGGCTTCCCCTCCTGTCTGAGATGTGGCACGATCCGATGGAAATAAACCATCCAGGGATATAGTGTACATGAATTGCATTACAGCCCATGATCTTCTGGAATCCTAGCGCCGTCATAAAGTCTACTGGAGCAGGACCTGCTGGGGGTACTTCACCCTGCTCTTCTTCAGTGGGGTCCTTTGGTGGTACGACTGGAATAGCTCGAGGACGCCCTCGTCCCCTACCTCGGGTTGGTTCCCTTCCCTGGCCTATGCCACGGCCGCGTACAACAGAGGTAGCGGCCCCTCCCGGATCTGGAACATCAGATGTATGCGTCCTCACCATCTGTGAGAGAAGAAGAACAAAAGTTAGTAACTCATTGATTGCATGATAGAATAAAAATAACGAGTGGTTTTCCTAAAACCCTATAGCCTCCCGAAGATAAGTACATACACCTCCATACCGATCCGCAAGACTGTTTAACTAAATAATTAGACCCTTTGAATAAAGCTTACTTTTAGGATGAATATGGGTTACTGATAATCGAGATAATGGAAAAATGCACAATAGACAATATTACAGAAATAAAAGATCGAAGTTGATTGTATTTCTAGAATAAGATGCCTTTACAAGCTGTATTCCCCTCCCTTATATAGGAGTTTCTTATAACGTAGGACTGCTACTATGGTCACTCATTAATGACTAATTATGACATTAATGAGGCGTTACAAAGGATAACGGTATAATAGGGGTTAAGTTACATAACGTTCGACTAATCAATTGTGGGTTCATGAATCTGGCGGTAGCTTTGTCTAGATTCATTTTGACTGTGCCTCTCTCCTGTTTTGATCAAATTGGACTTCCCGTGGCTGATTAGCTCATGGGTATAGTGAACTGTGCCTCTTTGTACCGTACCTCTTCAAAGAGTTATTTCCATCTATCGTGTTTTCCCGTGTCAACGTGACTAGCTAAGTTCTCAAAAGTTGGCTTACGTGTGAAACTCTTTTTTACCAATACAGATAGTTCCCCCACATACCATATATTTAACGATTAACATTTGGTAAGTGGATATTCATTTATGGCGGGAATATTTTTCCGCCCCTTTTCCTTGAATCATTGTATCTTTCTCTGTACCATAGGCGTCATTTTTCACTTCCATTTAATGCTCATACCACGTGTCCTTTTCGGATTGGTTCTGCATTTACTCAGCACCTTTTAGGGCTTTTTGCGATTGTGCCAGTCCTAAAGTGACATCTTCAATTATGACTTTTCATCATGTTTGACAGTTGTCTTCAAGTACAAATACATGTTTTTTTTCATTGCTTCCACGAAACACTTTTCTATTTTTGTAATCTGTAAAAAACTTTCTTCTTTGCCTTTGTAAACATGTCTTCTTCAAACCAACCTCAAAGAGTAATAGACATTGAAAGGCTTAGCGTCATCTTCTGCTCCGACTATGAGTCGGAGGGGTGGTAGACTTAGAAGTCTAGGATCTACTCTTACGAGGGGTTCTTCTTCTTCTCAAATAGTTTCTTCTTCTTCCACTGGATCTCCAGTTATTCCGAGATTTAGGGTTTCTTGGTGTTAGTCTAGAGGTAGAGGCGAACGCCTTCGTGAACTTGGAGTCCATGAAATTGTCCCTGTTGAGTTTGTTTTTGCTAGGGATAGTCAAGTTCTTGTAGATCAGTCTTCTTCTCTTGATAGTGTAAAAAGATACCCAACCCTTATAACTGAGGGTCAGATTTCCCTTGTTCGAAGGAAGTGCTCATGGAAATCTGAATTTCCTGTCTATATTCCGAATAGTAATCAAAGAATAATGTCTTACAAGATGGGTTATTCTTTTGTTTATACTTATCCCTCCACTTTAGGGTTTAGACCCCCCATTGACCTAGTTATAATTGAGTTTTGCTATTTTTTCAATATATGCTTAGGACAAGTTTGCCCGCTTGTGTGGCGAGTTGTCGCATGCCTTAGGAGTTTGTCTTCATTAGCCTCAGTTCCTTTTACCTTCAACCATCTTATTCACCTATACTCTCCTACCTTATTTCATGAAGGGGTTTTTACTCTGACTGCTAGGAGCAAAAGAATGTTAGTAACCCCTGGAGACGATAAGTATAGGGGTTGGTATCTTCGTTATGTTGATGTAACCACTGCTGGTTTAGTGGGTGAAGAAAATCTTCCCTTCCCTGAGAAGTGGAATCGCGCATGTGAGTATGCTTTAGCTCACATTTACTTTTTTCTTGTTTTGTCTTGAGATGTTTTATTTAACATCGTGTCTGTTTATTTTTCTCCTTTCAGCAATCATGAATATTGTCGAGAATGTCTCCAGTATTCGTGATTGGGTAGAAAAACTGCTATCTGTTGCTCCTTCTGAAGAAAGATCTTGTAATTACCTCGCAGGGAGGTACGATTGGCAAGTAAAGACCCACGGTAAGTGAAGCTTTTGTTCTTGCTTCTTTCCTTACTCGAGTCTTTTTCCTTCGGTCGTCTAACTTTTTTCCCTTTTTAATAGGATTCTCTGCTTGTGGGGTGTCTTCTTCCTCTATCCCAAAAATGTCCTTGGCTCAAGCCCAGGAAATCATAGTTAATTCATTTTTTCTCGAAGAGGAAGATTAGTGAATCTTGTTCCATGGAGGAAGAGGAAGAGGGTGCTTTTGTGCACGGGCCATGGAGACGGCGAATGGTTTTAGATGACAAGCTTACTGCCTCAACCCTGCCTTCCGTGTCTGCGCTTGAGCCCCTTGTCTTTGATGATGTTCCACATTCCCCTATTCACGGTGGTATTGATCTCGCTCCTGATGACGTTCCTTTGTCTGCTGTCTTTCTTGCTTCTTTACGAGAAGAAGTTTCTTCTATTCCTTTGGTTGTCTCAAATTTTGCTACTGCTCTGCCTGTAAATTATTCAACTCTTCAACTTTCCGTGCCTGCTCCTTTTCCCATGGCTTCTCCAGCTCCTCGACCTTTTGTGCCTGTTGTTGTTCCATCTCTGTCTGCTTCCATGCCTTCCGTTAGGGAAGTAGGGTCTTCCAGCAGAGAGATGCGATAGGTGGTAATTGAGGTTCCAGCTGAGGGAAACCTTTTCAAGAAGACGGGTGAGCCTGAAGTGTGCTCAAGCCTTTAATAGATCCCGCTGAGAAAGCAAAGCTAGCTAACCACGGTGCTCTTGCATAGGCAAATGAGGTCGTGCATACTTCTTTGAAAGTATGGTGTAAGTTATCCTCTTTCACTCTCGTATACAAAATTTACCATATCTAACTGGTTTACTTCTTATATATTAACCTCATAGGCATGGAGCTTATGGACATAATTTCAAACACAGACCAAGAGACAAGAGAGTTGCAGGCAGGAGTTGATACTTAGGAAGCATAGTATGACAGCTTAAGGATTGACATGGACACTTTAGAAGAAGAGAGGGGTACCATGAAGCAGCAGATCAGACTTATGGCAGCAAAGCTAGCTGTGGAGCGGGCTTCTTGCAGTCAAGTTGACAAAGACAAGAGTGTTCTGGAGTCTTCGTTTGCGGAGCAACCGTCCAGTGCCTCAGAGGAGATTAGAGACTTAAAGAACTTGCTGGGGCAGAAGGAAGAATACTCAGGTGAGCTCGTTGAATCACTCACTCGCACTCAAGAAGATCTTTGAAGGTCTTTAGACAAATCTCAAGCTTTAGAGGAGTCGATTTTTCCATTAAGGGCCGCTCATGAAGTTGCGGAAGCAGAGAAGGACGGTCTGAAAGCTGAACTTCAAGTGTGGGCACAAGATTATGAAGATTTGGATGAGATGGCTGTTGTCGACGTGAGTTGGGTGTATATGAATTCTTTCCTTGACACATTGATGAAGATTAGTCAAGACGGTTTTGACCTTAGTGCTGAAATAGCCAAAACTAAGGAAGCTATGGAGAAGGCTCAACAGGGTCATAACCTCTCTTCACTTGATGGTGAGATTACAGCCGCTCATGCCTCTTCATCCTGAGCTGCTCCCTTTCATTCCGCCTCTGAAGTCAACCCCTCTCTTTGAAAAGATCTAGTTGGTTTACCCTTTTTTTCTTTGTATCAAATGGTGGTTACCCTCAGTCCCATCGGGGGTATATTTGGATTACCTTTAAGTCCCCAAATGATAAATAGGGGCACCACAATGTAAATATAAAACTCTTATACATCTAAGTATAAGTTAATACTTAGTTTTATCCGTTTTTAATATATAAATATCAGTTCGACTTTTTTTGAGTTTTTGTTTCACTCTTTAAGTCTTTTGCATGCTTTATTTTTCGCCACCGCTCGTGAAAACTCAGGTCGGTCGGTCCTCCATTCATCTGACCGGAGGTATCGATATAGATGCCACCTTCACAACCTTCTCCCTTCTGTCCCTATGTTGGAATAAGGTAAGGCGGTTCACTTGAGTTGCTCAACCGCCCCTTAGCCCGGTGCTCATGACGTGATACGGAACCTCCACCGTGTCGGGGGAGGGGGACCAAGCAGGGCATATCTAGCGGCATATGAGCCGACTCGTCATCAGCGGCTTCGTGCCGCATTGGAGTAATCCAATATGTGGTTCCGCACGTTCCACCACTTCTCCGTTCATTTCCAATATTGATCATGAAACACCATGAGCAGCAGGATGTTGAGGTCTGAAATTCGAAGTGAAATTTTTTATTTGCATGTTCTTAGTCATCATGGGAAAGAAATACAGAAATAAGAAAGGGATTATTCCCTTAGAGCTTGTCCAATATCACTAGTACCAGAAATGCATCTCCTTCTCCCGCCCGAGTGACTTCTATGCGAGCCGGGAATAACGGCTCTGTTATGAAAGAAGGCGGCAGACAGACTAATTTGGCCGGTATTCCCTAATGAGTATCTTTAGGAGATAAAGGTCTCCTTATATTCTCCACCCGTCTGCGGAGGGTTTCCGTATCCGTCTCCACGTAGATCGTAAGATCGTAAGACATTATCGCCTTCACGCCACTGGACTATATTTCTGTCATTTCCGGAAAGTGCACGGACAGCCGCCATTTCCCCCTTTCACAATGTTCCTGTGAAGTTGCTCACGAATCAAAGTGTGAATGTCCCTTCGAAGTCTTGCATGCTGTTTTTGATCGGGAGCAAGGAGGTTTTATTTTTACCTTCGAGTTTTGCATGTGGAATGCTTTAGACTACTCGTACCTTTTTTATAATAGGTACAGTGTCATACTAAATGTGTGCCTTTTGTAATAGGAACAGTTTATGGAAGAGGGCCCTTTATAATTGACATGAAGAAGACGTCTCAACTTCATGATAATGCAATAGAGTGATAGGAATTTTACACATGTTTAAGAATGCTTTCAAGGAACGTTCTTTGTTTGAACTTCCATGACATTTTACATGTGTTTGGTTATCGTCTAAAACTCACGCTTGCAACTGTTTTGTTTTAATAGATTTTGTATACTCTTGTATTTCGTAACTGTTTTTGCAACTGTTTTTGTTTAATAGATTTTGTATACTCTTGTATTTCGTAACTGTTTTTCATAGGTAACAATTTTTCGATATTAATACAAGGAAATAACTGTTTTTTACTAGTAATAGTTTTTATAAAGATTGGGGTTTTTACCCGGAACTGTTTAGTAACAGTTTTCTAATAAGTACGAGGGAAATATTTTCTTATTCGTAACTGATTTTATTTGATAATAGTTTCTTGAACAAATACAAGGTTTTATATCTTTCATCCATAACTCTTTTAATCGAGAACATTTTTTTTGAATGAGCATAAAGATGTACATTTCTTCTTGTGACTGACATTTTTCCTTTCAACCTGAATATGGTCGAAGGTTTTTGCTTTTTGCATTAGGCTTTGTATTTGGATGGCTTTTTTGATTTCTTTCGATTCTTCTCGTGTCACTTGTCTTCATTGGGTAGATGGGTCTTTAGGCTTGAGCTATTGACTTTCTAATAGTCTTCTTTGCTTCGTCTTAGCCTTCCATACTGTATATTCCCCCAAGCGTTTGAGCTTTGAAGAATGAAATATCGAGCACTTGATTATTTCTTTCTTTGTGGTCCTTTTCCTGAAAAGGAAAACATTACGGATTCGAAGGTATATAGTTTTTTAGATGATGACTATTTAACCCCTTTTAAAACGTCCATCGGAAAGTGTAACCCTAGACCGGGAATTGTGTTATTTCCTCGCGTCTTTGCAGGTCTAATATCATCATCTAGTGATGGGTTAGCTTTGTGCCTATCATCTAAAAAAGTTATTAAAATTTTTAAATGTTCAAAATAAAATCGAATGTGTGATACCTGACGGGGGGTATTCTTTTCTTTTTTAGAAGTAATACTTCTTTAGATGGATGGCGTTCCAGCTTGTTGGTAGAACTCTGCCGTCCATAGCGTCCAACTCATAGGTGGCTTTTCCAGCTATCCCTCGGATTTTGTAAGGTCCTTCCCAGTTTGGATTTAGTTTTCCTGCACCTGCTTCTTTTGTTGATTGAAAGACTTTTTTAGGACGAAGTCCCCAATTTTAAAGTAACTGAGATGAGCTTTACGGTTGTAATAACGCTCTAGGATTTGTTTTTTAGCTGCCATCCGTATCAATGATGCTTCTCTCCGTGGTTCGAGCACCTCCAGGATGATCCTTAATTCGTCGTTGTTTTCACCTTCCGTGGCTGTTGAGAACCTTATGCTTGGTTCGCCAATCTCCACAGGTATTAAGGCTTCTAAGCCATAAACAAGTGCAAACAGAGTTTCTCCCGTGGCTATTTTTTAGGTTGTTCTGCATGCCCATAGTACCGCTGGTAATTCATCAGGCCAGATTCCTTTGGCTTTATTTAGCCGCTTCTTTAGATTGTTGATGATGACCTTATTTGTTGATTCAGCTTGACCGTTAGCCACGGGGTGGTACGGCGTTGAAGTGATCCGCTTGATTTGCCAACTTTCGATGAATTTCGTGATTTGTGAGCCTATGAATTATGGTCCATTATCACATACGATTTCCTTTGGTATTTCAAAGAGGCATATTATGTTTCTCCATAACAAGCTTTTAACTTCCTTTTCTCGCACTTGTTTGAACGCCTCTGCCTCTACCCATTTTGTAAAATAGTCTGTTAGTACGAGTAAAAATCGTACCCGTCCTTTAGTTGTGGGTAAAGGTCCTACTATATCCATCCCCCATTTCATGAAAGGCCATGGGGATATAATTGGATGTAATAATTCCGCTGGTCGATACATGTTATTGGTAAACCTTTGGCATCTGTCACATTTGGATACGAAATTCTCGGTTTCTTCTTCCATCTTAGGCTAATAATATTCGACTCTGATTACTGTTTTCACTGAGGATCTTGCTCCTGAGTGATTTCCACAGTGTCCTTCGTGGACTTCTTTCATCACAAATTCCGTTTGGATAGGCCCAAGGCATTTAGCTAGGGGTCCTCCGAACATCTTGCGATAAAGTAAGTTGCGAATAAGGCAGTACCGTGCAGCTTTGCGACGTAGTGCTTGATTTGCTTTCCTGTCTTCAGGTACGGTGCCATTCTGCAAAAAATTAAGAATTTCGTTTCTCCAGTCCCAGGTTAGGTTGTTGAAAGTTACCTCATTCCTGTCCTGGTCTATTATTGAATGGATTTGTTCGTTACTTCCGTGACTGCTGCGAGGTTAACTAATGCATCTGCCTCCGTATTTTCCTCTCTAGGTATTTTCACCACCTTCCATGTTTTGAATTGTCTCACGAGCTTTCGTGCTTTTTCAAGATACTGTTGCATTCTAATTTCTCGAGCGATGTAAGTCCTCTGTATTTGATTTACTACCAGCTGGGAGTCGCTGTTTATCACAATTTGCTCGATTGAGAGCTCCCGTGCAAGTTCAAGCCCTGCAATAACAACTTCGTACTCTAATTCATTGTTAGTGATAAGATAACACTTTATAGTTTGTCGTGTCTTTTCATCCATGGGTGATATTAAGACTATGCCTAAGCCAACACCTTTTACATTTGAAGAACCATCAGTGAATAAGGTCCACATGCCTGGATTAACACCGTTAAAGAGTTGTAACTCTTTTTCTACTTCAGATACAATGCCATTACTAAAGTTAGCAACAAAATCAACTAGTATTTGAGCCTTAATTGCAGTCCTAGGCTGATAAATTATCTCATGCTCACTTAGTTCTATGGACCACTTGGCTAATCTTCCTGATAATTCTTGTTTATGAAGAATATTTCTTAAAGGATATGAAGTCACAGCAATGATTGGGTGGCATTGAAATATGGTCGTAATTTTCTAGATGCCATTATTAAAGCTAAAGCTAACTTTTCCAGACGAGGATATCTAGTCTCAGCATCTAGCAAAGTTTTACTTACATAATAGATAGGTGATTGTTTACCTTTTTCTTCTCTTATCAATACTGCACTTACAACAATTTCTGAGACAACCCGGTAGATGTAAAATCTTTCCCCTTCTTATGGATTTAAAAGTAATGGTGGATTCGATAGATAAATCTTCAGGTTCTTGAGGGCTTGCTGACATTCTTCAGTTCATTCGAACTGGATCTGTTTTTTGAGAACTGAGAAGAATTTAAAACTTTTTTCGGAAGATCTAGATATAAACCTCCCCAAACCTACTATTCTTCCTGTCAATCTTTGAACCTCCTTTTTATTTGTTAAAACATCAGGTATTTCCTCTGTGGCTTTAATTTGAGTGAGATTTACCTCTATTCATCTATTTGATACAAGGAAACCCAAAAATTTGCCTGATTGCACTCCAAACGCGCATTTCTCTTGATTCAACTTCATATTATACCTGCGTAAAATATCAAAAGCAGTAGATAGGTACTCAAAATGGTCTTGTGCTTTTATTGATTTTAGAAACATGTCATCGATGTACACCTCCATCATTTTTCCCAGATGTTCTTGGAACATCTTGGTCACTAGCCTTTGATAGGTGGTTCCAGCGTTTTTTAGGCCAAAATGCATGACTTTATAACAATAAGTTCCCCTATTCGTGATAAATTAGTTTTTTCCTCGTCTAAAGGATCCATTTTAATCTGATTATAACTAGAATATGCATCTAGAAAGCTTAATAGTTTATGACGTGCGGTAGCATAAATCATTTTATCTATATGAGGCAATGGGAATGAATCCTCGGGGCATGCTTTGTTTAAATCGGTATAATCTACGCATACTCTCCACTTGCCATTCTTTTTAGGTACTACCACGGTGTTTCCAACCAGTTAGGGTACGTTACCTCTCGTATTGAACCAATCTTCAAGAGTTTCTGTACCTCTTTGTCGATCACTTGGTTCTTGAATGGTCCTTGCTTTCTTTTCTTCTGCTTTACAGGTACGAAGGATAGATCTTCATTAAGTTTATATGTCATCACTTCTGGTGGGATGCCTTTCATATCTGAGTGGGACCATGTAAAACATTATGCGTTAGCCTTTAAATAATCAATTAACTTACCTCTTCGAGTGGGGCTTAGTCTCATGCCTATATACACTTTTTGCTCAGATTTTTGTTCAGATAACGTAACAACTTCGAGCTCCTCCGTAGTTGTTTTGATGTGCTTATCTTCCTCCAGTTCATGAATGACGTCCGGTCTGGAATCCGCATCTATGTGGTATAGTACACCTTCCATGGTAACTTTAGTCTTCTGCTCGTAAATATTTTCTTTCATGCCTGTTTCAGCAATAATATCTTCCGTACCTAATTCGGCAGTATTGTTTTCCACGTATGTTTGGGCGGTGTTACCTGTTTGGGAGATTTCTTTATCTCGTAATTCTTCCACTTCTATTTTCTTGTTGTAGTGTACCACGAAATTTATATTTTTTGCGGTCTATCGATCTCCTTTGATTCGTTGAATCCCCCATTCAGAGGAAAATTTAATTACCTAATGCAACGTGGAGGGTATCACTTTCATGTCGTGGATCCATGGCCTTCCAACGATCACGTTATAAGCCATGTAAGTATCAATTACTTGGAACCTAGCTCTTTTGATCACCCCCTCAGCATAGGTTTTAAGCTCAATTTCTCCTTTTGTTATAACCGCAGAGTTATCAAACCCGGATATGGCTTGTGCTTTTGGGATTACTTGATTCCCCAGTAGCATTTCTTCCAAGACTCTTAGCAAAATGATATTGACTGAACTGCCTGGATCAATCAACGCTATTTTCACGTTAGTGTCATGAATAAGTAGGGATATTACCAGAGCATCATTGTACGGAAGCATTAATCCGCTGCTATCTGCATGATCGAAGGTTATATCGTCCTCTCCACGAGCACGTTTCCCGTGTGTAATTGTGAACTTTTTGGTTGTTTTGTAAATTACTCTATTTACTTCTTCACCGACGTGTATTACGTTAACGGTTCATTTTGGAGGTTGAGGATTTGGGGGCTCCTGCCTGTTCCTCATGTATGCATGTTTACCTTTATCACTGAACAATTCTGTTAAATAGCCTTGTTTTAACAAATTTTCTACTTCTCCTTGTAGAAATCTGCAATCTGCAGTTTTATGCACGTGATCGTTCTGAAATTCACACCAGTGATCTGGGTTTCTTCTACTTGGATTTGACCGCATCTCTTTGGTCAATTTGACCTTGTCTCCCATGTTCTTCAATATTGAGACACGTTTAGTAGTACTTACATTAAAGGTATGATCCCCAATTTGAGTACTACATCTAGTGTCGTTCATCTCGATCTTTTCTAGATCTAGACGAGGATGAGATTACATCTCTTTCCTGTAGTCTATAGTTTGACCTAGTGTTTTCGAACCTGGGGCGGATATCGCGTCCCGAGGGTCCTAAGTAAGGATCGTTTCTATTTTTACCTGATCTTCTATCTAATTCAGGTCGTCTGGATCTGGAATGATCTTCATCTCTCGAACGAGCAATGATATGTTCTTCTATTCTGAGTTTAGTAATGTACCTGTTATATACATCGTTCCATGTTGTGGCGGGGAATTCCCTTATATTCTCTTTAAGTCGCCTGGTGGCTTCTAAGATATTATCATTCAAATTGCTTGCAAATGTCATGCTGCCCAATTATCAGGCACCTTGGGTAACTACATTCTTTCTCGTTCAAACCTATCTACAAACTCATGGAGTAGTTCCATGTCTCCTTGTTTTATTTTGAATATGTCTTCCATTCGCTTTTCAACTTTTTGTGCACCAGAGTGTGCTTTTATAAATGAGTCTGCAAGTGGTACACCAGGAATATGCTTGATGTGATCGTTCTGCTCCTTCATCTGTTTCTGCATAGTTAACAATACATTTTTTAATTCTGAGTTATTAGATATACATGGTCTCGTTTCGAGAGATTCATTGGGAGTATCTCCTCTTCCTGAGTTTGCAACCCAGATTGATGATTTTCATGGTGATGGTGTTATTGGGGGGTGACGTTTGCGGTGTAGACAACGCTGCTGGTAATCCTCTCGCAAATTCTTGCAAAGCTTGGCTCACATACTCTGCAATCATTTTCTTTACATGATCTTGTTCCACAATTTGATCATTATTACCATGGTTGTTATTGGATCTCTCTGGGGATTGTTCCCTTGAACCACGTGGGGTTCCTGAAGGTGATGGAACTGGGGTTCCACTTCTTTGTTGGTTGTTTTCATTGGGGTTTGACATAATTCAAAGGATATCACTTGGAAAGTAAACAAAGATTATCAGTTTCCCGGTAACGGAACAAATTTCTTAACCAAAGAATTAGACCCTTTGACTAACGCTTATTTTTAATATGAATACGAGTTACTGATAATCAAGATAATGGAAAAATGAATAATAGATAATATTACAGAAATAAGAGATCGAAGTTGGTTGTATTTCAAGAATCGGATGCCTTTACAAGTTGTATTCCCCTCCCTTGTATAGGAGATTCTTATAACGTACGACTGCTGCTATGGTCACTCATTAATGACTAATTAATTAATGAGGCGTCACAAAGGATAACGGTAAAATAGGGGTTCAGTTAGATAACGTTCGAGTAATCAATTGTGGGTTCGTGAATCTGTCCGTAGCTTTGTCTAGATTCATTATGACCATGCCTCTCTCCCGTTTTGATCAAATTGGACTTCCCGTGGCTGATAAGCTCGTGGATTTACTGAATCGTGTCTCTTTATACCGTACCTCTTCAAAGAGCTATTTCCAGCTATCGTGTTTTCCCGTGTCCACGTGACGAGCTGAGTTGTCAAAAGCTGGCTTACGTGTGAAACTCTTTTTTACCAATACAAAGACTCAACTAGGTTTGTCCGTGACTTGTGAGACTTACGTGGACCTAGTGCTCTGATGCAATGTTGTCACGACCCAAAATCCTAACTGAGGTTGTGATGGCGCCCAACAGCAGGTGAGGCAAGCCGACTTTTAATTTACTAAAGGTTCCTTCTTATTAGCCAATATGTATATATACAGACCCGTAAACCAAAATAATAACTACGTGTGTGCTAGGAACAACTGTCACAAGTCCTACGGGCATAATAATAGAATATACAATATATAATATGCAATCCCACTGTCTGAAAGGAATACACGGGAAAGATGCAAAAGAAAACTCCAAGGTGTCACCGAGGATCGTCAGGAGAAGCAGCTCACCGTGAAGTCGGGTCCAACTGAGATCAGAATCGAGATCCTGTCTGATAACCAGGTGCACTAGCCTCAGAACCTGTACAATTAAGTATAGAAGTGCAGCATGAGTACATAAACAAATATGTACCCAGTGAGTATCCAGTCTAACCTCGAAGAGGTAGTGATGAGAGGTAAACGTGATACTTACTAGGGTAAACATTTCTAAACAATATGATTTAATAGGAACTAGGCAGGCATAGCAGTCGTAGAGATCACAAAGAGATAAATCATCAAGTATAGTTGATTTACCCTTGCATGTCAAGTTTCACTAGCACATAATGTACTAAATTCCCTTATTAACATGAACCAACTTGTACAATTACAACAATTCCCAGTAAATCATACAGCACATAATAGGCCTGACACGTATGACGGAAACGTCGCGAAAAATAAATGTGCACTGCCGAGGGTCGAATGGCTCGAACCATAGATGCATCTATTACCCCACTCGCGAATCAAACATGCGACGCGGTTGACACAATAGTAGGGCTATTCCGCTCACGAATCATACATGTGACTCGGTGCTGCATACATACATAAAATTATCAATTTTTAGGGAATTATCAGAGATTATTCTTTAAGGCATGAACCTAAGCAATATATCATGGACCACAACTTCCTA
The DNA here is from genome assembly GCA_005239505.1 of Nicotiana paniculata. Classification (NCBI taxonomy): domain Eukaryota; kingdom Viridiplantae; phylum Streptophyta; class Magnoliopsida; order Solanales; family Solanaceae; genus Nicotiana; species Nicotiana paniculata. The sequence goes on along the minus strand of MDKI01086486.1, from coordinate 1,292 downwards.
TTATTCTCATGCCAAATCAAGGATAATACGAAATTCAATATACGTTTAGAAATACATGTAAGGCATATATAAGCATGCTTGTGAGTCCTAGAACTACCCAACATAACATACTAGTAGCTACACAAGGACACTCGTCACTTCGTGCATGCGTAGCCATCGCAATACGAACATGCAATTATTCATAATCACCTATGGGGACAATTCCTCCTTACAAGGTTAGAAAAGAGACTCACCTCATGTCGAACCTACTCCTCGGACCAAGAACGCGCCCGAAACTCTGAAATCTACATCTGAGGGCTCGAAACTAGCCAAATGTTATACAAATTCATTAATTTATGCTCAAAATATGGAAATTCTCCTACTCATTTAGTAAATTTCCCATTCTTGAGGAAACAGTCACCCATAGCCTAGGGATCATTAATATACGATTTCTACTTGATTTCATAGCTAATTCACGGGTAAATTCTCAAATTATCGAAAGCCCTATGTTACTACCCAATTCTTGAATTTCCACTAATTTAGGTAGTTAATTAAGCTTGTAGTCGATGCATGAAGCTAATATTAGAGTAGAATTTACTTACCTTCAATAACCAGGTCGTTTGCCCCTCTAAAATGGTGAAAATCTCCCCAAGGAAGAAGAAGAAGAAGATAAGGGAAATGAGTTAATTCTCGTGCATAAAAACACACTGTCTGAATAGCGTTTCCGCACCTGCGGCTCGAGGACTGCACCTACTGTCTCGCACCTGCGAGCAAAGGCTCGCATAATGGACTAGGAAGCCTTGGCCCGTACCTGCGGAGTGGAGACCAAACCTGCCGCTCTGCTCCTGCGAGGCTGGGACCACTAGGGGTTGCACTGTGAACAACTATTTTTTGACCACCCCCAAATTCTATACTATTTTCGATGTAAATATTAATCTTAATATTTTTAATTTTTTATCTTACTCTTAATAGGTTCTATTTAAGAAAATTAAAAACAACAAAAATATTCACATTCTTAGAATATAAGATTTTTTCCTATGTTTAAATAGAAGAAAATATATATATATAAACATATATATATATATACATATATATATATATATATATGTATATATACATGTGTATCTTATCTTCTTTTATTCAATTAAAAAAAAAAATTTAAATTTAAGAAAAATAAATTTAAATAAATAATAAAAAAAAAATAATAAATAAATAAAAAACGGGAAAAACACCCAACTCCCTCACATCTCTTCCCCCCACTCCACCCAAACAGCCCACTCCCTCACACCACTTCCCCACTACACCCATGTCCT
>MDKI01283023.1:0-37381 GCA_005239505.1 Nicotiana paniculata | reverse complement strand
AACTCTGTTTTATGGTCTTAACCTAAAGATTCTAAGTAAGGGTTTTATATATTTTAAAAGGAAGGTTTTTTTTTAAAAGCACCTTTTAGAATCCGTTAATAACGGTTAATCGGCCAAACCTAGGTTAATTAAATTTAAGACTTGATTTATTATTAAAAGGGGGTTTATCATTTCGTAAGGACTTGAAGCAAGCAACTCATACAAATTTATAACAGTAGTTAATCGTGATTAAAAAAACATAGATTTACCCAACCGTTTTGAATGGTGCATTAAGGAAAAACCGATTGAATTCCACGAGGAAATTAAGACAGATTCGTTAGCTAATTCAAGCTTCTAAGCTTGTCCCTTGAAATTGACGAAGATAAACTATTAAGGCTATAGAAAAATACATATTCACACTTAAAGCTTGGAACAAATTATAAAAGACTTATTGTTCAAAAATATTAAAGACTCTGGCCAAGATACTATTGTAAACATTTTGAGTAAAACAAATTTCTTATAAAATAGATCAGCAGTTTAAGAAAACCATTAAACTAATAATACGCGGGCAACATTAATGAAAATGGTTGTGCATATCCTTAAGCGCTTGTGCGATCCAAAATTAGTTTAAAATTGTAACGGCGACTCCCAAATATTATAGACTTTCAATAAGGATAAAAAATAGACATAAAATAAAGAATCCGACAACCCATGGATTAAATACTCAAAGTATAGCACAATTGTTCAGATGAGTTTATCATCTTGCTGCAATTTAAATGCAACAATGAGAAGATAATGCAATGTCGATAGAATACGGGTGGATGTGGTCATTACGGCGTAGAGTCTCGCATTGAGACTCTTCTTGGCTCCGATTGCACAACATGTAAAGAAAGTAAAATAAAAAATAAAAAATAGTATTGATACAACGTTGCATAAAGAAAGATGCACATATTATTGCAAATAACTAATCAATTTTCAATTCCAATACACAAGCTTACAAACAGTCGCATGAATATATTTAGACTTAACAGTATGAAATCTTTACAGGGATTGAAATTGTTAAAAGGTTGTCGACAATGGGAATAGCCGTAAATATGGTGACATATTTAGGTGGAACTATGCATTTGCCTAGTTCAACTTCAACCAATATTATAACAGATTTTATGGGCACATCATTCTTTCTCATTTTAACTGAGCAAAACCATTTCTAAAGTATCCTGGTGAGCAAGACTTAACCAGGACTAAGGCCATGACATCTAAGAGGCGAGATAAAAGTAACTAAATCATGATTTCTACAATAACATTGAAAACCGATATTAGCGTAACCGAGCAGTACTTCAACATATACATATTCTCGGCTTCGAAACTCCAAATTAATAAACAATGTATTTTCTTTGATATGAACAAAGCTTCTTAACTCTAAAGATGGACAGTTAGTCGAGTATTATACTTTGAAAAAAACTTTAGGTTACAATATTTTGTACAGTGAGTGACAATCTGAAGCTTGAAGGATCAAGATTTCTACACATCCAACTTTCGCCATTTCAAGCCTAATTCAACTATGGACCTCCAATTTACAATCTGGGCGCGCTCTTAAGTCCAATATCACCCGACGGAGCTAACGTAACCATCGAAACTCCATTCCAGAGTCGCCTACACATAAGTCAACATTCGGTAAATCTTTTCAACTTAAGCTTTCAACCTTGAGACTAAGTGTCTCAACTCATTCTGAAACCTCTCCGGACCTAAACCAACTACCCCAGCAAGTCGCATAGAAGCTATAAATCATAAAATGAGCAGTACATGGGGGAATGGGTCTACAACTCTCAAAACGATAGGCCGAGTCGTTACATCCTCCCCCTCTTAAATAAACGTTCATCCTCGAACTAGTCTAGAAATGTACCTGGGGTCTCAAATAGGCATGGATATCTGCTCCACATCTCTTGCTCGGTCTCCCTAGTAGCCTTCTCAATTGGCTGACCTCTCCACTGCACCTTCCTTGAAGTTATGTCCTTTGACCTCAACTTTTGAACCTGCTGATCCAAAATGGCCACCAGATCCATATCATATGTCAAATCACCATCCAACTGAACTGAGCTAAAATCCACAACATGAGACAGATCGCTGATATACTTTCGAAGCATAGAAACATGAAACACTATATGCACACTCGACAAACTAGGTGGCAAGGAAAGCTTGTAAGCCACCTCTCCATTCCTCTTAAGTACCTCAAATGTCCCAATATACTGAGGGCTCAACTTACCCTTCTTCCCAAATGTCATAAAACCCTTCATGAGTTTAACCTTGAGCAGTACCTTCTCCCCAAACATGTAAGCAACATCATGAACCTTCTGATCGGCGTAACTCTTCTATCTAGATTTCGCCGTGCGAAGCCGATCCTGAATCAATTTTACCTTGTCATAGCAATCTACGATCTACCGAGCACCAGATACAATCTACCGAGTCATAGAAAAATGAAACTGATAGGTGAGGCCATCAATGTACCTCCTAATCCTCTACCTCTAAATGGGAACCAAAAAAAAATACATAACGAGCCTACTCAAAAAATCTCATCTCATACTGGGTCACATAGAGGCCATCCTGACATAGTTGCTTGAACTTCCTGCGCAACTTCTCCCTATGGGTCGATGAAACACTTCTCCAAGAAGAGAACAGACAACTCATGCATGAAAGTGGTGTAGCAGTGAGTGGTGTGATCCTCTCATAGTCCTCCCACCATCTGAAGGCAGCCCCAGTAAACTGGAAAGTAGTGAATGAGACCCCACTGGTCTATAGAACACCCGTCGTGCGAAGGATCCACTGGCACCTATCCAAGAAGTCCTGGGCACCTCAGACTCAGCCCTATTGAATGATGGAGGCTGGATCCTCCCAAACCTCTCAAGTCTCTTATGCTCATCCTCACTCATAACAGATCCTCCTGGGCCTGAGCAGCTGCAACCTACTGGGCTGCAAATACCCCAGCGTCTTAAGCCCCTGCATCACCTACTCTAGAGTATGTGCAGTGGGAGTCTGAGTACCCCCCCCCCCCCCCAGACTGAGAAGTGGTTGGCGCCATATGAACTGGAATTTCCTGAGCAAGGCTAGTGCACACAGTGAAAATCTGAGCCAAAGCCTCCTGAAGGCCTGCAATCACAATGGACAAAGTTGGTGTCTGAGCTGGGCCCAATAGCTCAACCACATCTGGAGCCTACTCCTAAGCTGGAGCAACTGGTTGATCTGCATATGCTACTCTAGCTAATGTACGAAAAGCACCTCTGACCCTACTGCGACCTCAGCCACTTGTGGCCCTAGCTGGTTGTATTGGTGGTTGTCTGTCCTGTCCGGTAGCACAACAAAAGTTTATTTTCTGAAATTAACAAATCTGCACGACAAGAAAATAAGAATGTGAAAATTTATAAGGGTTCGCCTTCCTCTCAAAGATAGGTACAGACGTCTCCGTATAGATCCGCAACACTCTGCTAAACCTACTCATGACTCGTGATACCTATAGGCTCTGATACCAACTTGTCACGATCCAAACCAACCCGTTGTGATGGTGCCTATCGTGTTTCTAGGCAAGACGACTATTCAGACACTTCCAACACTTTAAATCATTGAAAGGTAGTAAAACAATTTAAATAAAGGAAAATTCTCTTAAAACGAGATAGGAAATCTTAACTCAATACATAGAATCTTCCCAAAAACAGGGTGTCATTGAGTACATGAGCATCTACGAAAAGATAAAGTCTGGTACATTGTCTAAAAAGTAGTACTGAATAAGTAAATTGAAAAATTAAGGAGGAGAGTCAAGTTCTGTGAACGCCAAGCAGCAACCTAGATGATCTCCGAAGGTTTAGACTCTGCAAGTCAGCAACTGCCGTGACCGGAAGCACTTGGATCAACACACGAGGTGCAAGGGGTAAGGTGAGTACAACTAACTCAATAAGTAAGAAATCTAACCTTTGGACTGAAAGTAGTGACAAGTGGAATTATTACTGTCCACTTTCAACATTTAACAGTACAGAAAGTTACAGAAAATATGATATCTCAAAAATTTATATTCTACGATTAAAGGTACAAGAATTTTAGACATGCTTTCAACATAAACTTTCAGATTTCACTACAACACTTAAACACATAACAGAGCAGGTCCAGCCACAAGCAGACAAAAACAGGGCAAGTCCAGCCCAATGTCATAACTGCTAGTATTGCACCCACTGTGGGTGTGCAGACTCCAGAGGGGTAGAAAGCGCTATAATATGCCAAATCCTGGCATTAATCAATAAAGCATGTTGTGGCGTGCAACCCGATCCCATAAATATCACTCACGATAGGCCTCAGCCCCACTTAGTCAATAACCTCTCCAGTCTGCTCACCAGAATCATGATAATCGGCCCACAAATGATGATATGATATAACATGTAAAGACAACAGAGACTAATACATAATATGCAAGTAATAAGAGTGACTGAGTACAAATTGACAGATTAAGAAATTAGTTCCACAACAAAGAACGACTAATGTGGGTCCCAATAGTACCATAATATAGCCTAAGCAAGGCTTCTAACATAACTGACAACTCAATAGATCTAACACATGGTGAAAATACGGGTAACAACAAGATTTAACAACTATTCAGTTCCATGGAATCGACTGAGTCACATTTCCTACTATGCACACCTACATGCCCACCACTTAGCACATGCGTCACCTCAACACCAATCAGATAACACGAATTCAGAGTTTCACACCCTTAGAACCAAGCTTAGAAGTGTTACTTACCTCAAACTGTGCAACACTCTACTCCGACAAGCCCTTGCCTTGCGAAAATGGTTGCCAAATGCCTCGAATCTAGCCACAAATAGTTCGATATAATCAAAACGCGCTAAATGAATCAATTCTATATGAAATTACCAAGCTTTTAATTAAAAGTCAAAAAGTCCACTCAAAAGTCGCCCCCAGACCCACGGCTCGGAATCCAATAAAAGTCACAAAACGCAAAATCCCATTCAACCACGAGTCCAACTATACCAAATTTACAAAAATCCAACACCAAATTGACACCCAAATCCAGAATTTAAACTCTCCAAATCCCTAGCCTCAACTCCCAAAATTACACCTCAAACCCATACAATCTAGGTGGGAAAATCAATGGGGAACATAATTATTGAATAAATTTAACCACAAGTGACATAACTTAAGAAACCCCTCGAAAATCCTCTAAAACATCTCCTTAAACCGAGTTGGAATATTCAAAAATGAAGAAAACCCATAGAACCCTCGATTTAATATTCTACCCAGGCCTTCTCGCTTCTACGGTCTAAAAATCCGCTTATGCGGTACCGCTTTTATGGTCAATCATCTGCATCTGTGGAGGGCACTTAAGGGCTGACCAACCGCTTATGCGGTCACAAATCCTGCTCATGCGGGTACAGATATGCGCTAGTCCATCCGCTTTTACGGACCAGTGACTCCAAGCCCCTCTACGCTTCTGCGATCCTCCACGCACAGGTGTGAGTCCGCACCTGTGCTCCACAACCCCCAATCCAAATGCCGCTTATGTGCTTCTCATCTCTCACCTACGACCAAAATTCCGTAGGTGCAATTGCACCAGAAGACTTCAGCTATTGTAATCTTTCAAACTCTAAATTTGATCCGTTAACCATCCTACTTCCACCCTCCCCCCTCCTCCCCGAGCCACAAATAGACATACCAACAAGTCCAAAAACATGATACAAGCATAGTCGAGGCTTCAAATCACATCAAAAAAGGAATTCTGATTGAAACTAAGGAATTCCAATTCAAGCCTATTAAAACTAAGGAATTTCAACCTCTACAAATGGTGTCGAAACCTATTAAATCACGTCCAATTGACCTCAAATTTAGCACACATGTAGCAAATGACACTACAGACCTACTCTAACTCCCGAAACCCCATTCCGAGCCCGATAACCACAAAGTCCACTATCGGTCAAACTTCTAAATTTCTAACTTTCCCCATTTCAAGCCTAATTCAACTACGGACCTCCAATTCACAATATGAACGCCCTCCTAAATGGAAAATCACCCAACTGAGCTGAAAGAATCTTCAAAACTCCATTTCAGAGTCGTCTAGAAATAAGTCAATATTCGGTCAACATTTTTTAACTTAAGCTTTCAACCTTGAGACTAGGTGTCTCAACTCATTCTGAAACCTCTCTAGACCCGAACCAAGTACCCCGACAAGTCGCATAGCAGTTATAAAGCATAAAATGAGAATTAAATGGGGGAACAAGGCTACAAATCGCAAAATGATCGGTTGGGTCGTTACACTCGACTTATGAATTTTGTTTGGCAATGGATGAAAACGATTGGGAATTTTTGTAGCCAAATGCTAATGTCGGTTAAGAATTTTTCTTGGCAAGTGCTACAGCCGCTAAAGTATTTTGGTGGCCAAGTTGTATTGACGCTAAGAATTTTGATCGCCAAGTGGTACTGACGCTTAAAAATATTGGTCGAGAATCATACTGACGCTGAAGAGTGATAGGAGCAAACCTGTTATTGTATGTGAAAGAAAGAAAAGTAGACAAAACAAAAGAAAAAAAAGTCAAAGAAAGAAGAAAAATGATAGACTGAAGAATTCATCTTTGAATTCTTTTCTTATGACGTAAGTGCTTACGTCAGCAGGTGGAATTTTGTTTTATATTGATGTAAGTGCTTGCGTTGGCATGTTGAAATTTTTTTCTTATGACGTAAGTGATTACGTCAGCAGATCATCCCTCAACTTCTTCTTTCTCTTTAATTAATAAAGAGATATTCTTTGTATTGTCGTGGAGTAGGCAAAATTGCCGAACCACGTAAATCTTGTATTTTCTTGTCTTGTGCAATTTATTGATTTCTCTTTTAAATATTTTTCCCTTCAATTAGCCTGACATGCTTCCCAACAACTGGTATTAGAGCATAGATAGTGTAATTCTGGTATAGAAGTACGTCATTGGTGTAGGTACTATTTATAAGAATAGTGTGAGACTATTGGTCGTCATTACTATTCACATACACTATTCACATAAATATTTTTGTGAAAAATAGCATAGGAAGAAAGGAAGGTTAAGATTGATAAGTTCAATGGCAAATATTTTGGATTCTGGAAAATGCAAATAGAGGATTATTTATACCAGAAAAATTACACTTACCTCTGACCGGGGTAAAACCGGAGAATATGGCCAAAATGGATTGGGATCTATCAGATCGCCAAGATCTTGGTATGATTCGTTTGACACTAACACGAAATGTGTTAACGATAAGACCACTGCATGCCTGGTGAAGGCATCATCAAATATGTACGAAAAGTCATCTGCTTTAAATAAAGTCTATTTGATGCATCGATTGTTCAACTTAATGATGACAGAAGGTGGATCTGTCATGGAATATATCAGTGAGTTTAATATAATATTTACTCAGTTGAGTTTTTTTAATATAACATTTGATGACGAAGTTAGGGCATTGATTCTACAATCATCTCTACCAAAGAGTTGGTCTGCAACGGTAACTGTAGTTAGCAGTTCTTCGGGAAGTACAAACTCAACTAGAGACTTGGTTATAAGTAAAGATACTCACCGAAGACAATCAAGTGATACACCGGGATCTGCTTGTAATACCAAAAGCAAGGGGAGAAGCAACCAAAGAGGACAAAGTCATGGTCGCGGCAGATCAAAGTCAAGGTAAAGAGGGCAATCCTAATCACAAAGACATTGCATGTCGAAATTGTGATAAAAAAGGTCACTACAGTAGTCAATGTAGAGAAACAAAAAAGATAAGGAAGAAAATTCAGCAAATGTAATTGCCAAAAAAGTCGGTGATGCACCAATTTGTTGTGTAGACAGTCCTGTCAAATCTTAGATTATAGACTCAAGTGCATCCTTTCACTCTACATCATGCAAAGAATTATTGCACAATTATATTGCTGGAAATTCGGGAAGGTTTATCTAGAAAACGGAGAACCTCTGGACAATGCTGGGAAAGGTGAAGTTCATACAAAGACTTCACAAGGCACGATATGAAAATTTTGAAATGTCTGACATGTTCCTGGCCTCAAGAAAAATCTTATATCTATGGGTTGGATTGATAGTGAAGAATATACACCTACATTCGGTAACGGATCGTGAAAGATAACCAAAGGAAATTTGGTTGTGGCACGAGTTTTAAATAAGGGAACACTTTATGAAACTTCAATACAGAGAGATACTATAGCAACAGCTGATCATGGTCGTGATACAACATTGTGGCACTAGAGGCTCGGGCATATGAGTGAGAAGGGAATGAAGTTGTTGGCATCCAAAAAAAAGTTGCCAAACCTAAAGCATGTGGAATTAGGTTTGTGTGAAGATTCCATTTACGGGAAACAAAATAGAGTTAGTTTCTCAAAGGCGGGAAGGACACCAAAGAAAGAGAAATTAGAACTAGTGCAAACAGATGTGTGGGGACCAACTTCTGTAACTTCTCTAGGAGGCTCATGCTGTTATGTCACCTTCATTGATGATTCCACAAGAAGGCATGGGTTTCTTTCTGAAAAATAAATCTAATGTGTTTGTTACCTTTAAAAGATGGAAAGCTAAAGTTAAAAATAAGACAAAGCTAAAGTTAATATGTCTGAAGTTTGACAATAGAGGAGAATATGATAGTCAAGAGTTCAAAGCATTCTGCTGATCAGAATGATAAAGATAGTTCTAGGAATACTGGAACAAAATGGCGTTGAAGAGATGATAAACAGAACCCTGAATGAACGAGCCATAAGTATGAGAATAAATTCTGGATTGCCAAATTATTTTTGGGTCGAGGCTGTTAACACGACAGCTTACCTCATAAACATGGTACTCTTTCCACTGCTGAATTTTGAAATTCCTAAGGAGGTATGGATAGGAAGCAGGTAACTCTGTCACATCTAAAAACATTGATTGTGTTGCTTATGTGGATGTAATCACTAATGATAAAGATAAGCTTGATCCTAAAGCCAATAAATGTTTGTTTATTGACTATGGTAATGATAATCATGGTTATTGATTTTGGGATGATCCGAATATAAAGATCCTAAGACACTGGAATATCACATTTAATGAAAATGTGATGTACAAAGATAAGCTTGAAGTAGAACTAACCAGCACCATTAAACAAACATCTGAAATAGTTAAGTTAGAAGAAATCTCAGAAAATGAAATGGTTAGAGAGATTACAACTGATAATTGAAGATGAACAACCAGAAGAAGAATCCGGATCAGAACAAGAACAAGAATCAGAGATAGAATCATATTCATAACCAAATCTGGAGTTAGGACTTGAGTCAAATTCGGGACCAATTACTCTTGAACCTACATTAAGGAGATCTAAAAGAGTCACGAATGCTCCACATAGGTTAACTCTCACGAATGCTCCACATAGGTTAACTCTCTCTCTCTCTCTCTCTCTCTCTCTCTCTCTCCACTATATACTTTTAACTAATGTCGCAGAACTAGAGAATTTTGTTGAAGCAATGCAGATGATAAACCCTGATAAGTGTAAGCTAGTCATGAAAGAAGAGATGAATTCTCATCAAAAGAATAAAATATGGATACTTATAGAGTTACCAAAAGGAAAGAAGGCATCCCAGAACAAGTGGGTGTACAGATTCAAGGAATAGCATAATGGTAAGAAGAGATACAAAACACGAATAGTAGAAAAAGGCTTTCAGCAAAAGAAAGGAATTGACTTGTAACGACGCGACGGTCATTTTGAGGTCTAGCACGTCGTTCGAAGGTTTGAGGTCTCGAGTAGCTTCACATCATGATTTATGACTTGTACGCATGGCCGAAATTGAATTTCAGGAAGTTCAGAGTGGTTTCGGAAGGAAAAATTCTAAATTCGAAAGCTTTAAGTTGGAAGAGTTGACTAAGGTTTGACTTATGAGTACCCAACCTAAGAATCGATATTTGAAAGTTCCTAAAGGTTTATATGATGATTTCAGACTTGGGCGTATGTTCATGTTGAGTATTGGGTGGTCGGGGAGCATTTCAACATCTATTATGGATGGTTGGCATTTTGGAAGATTAAGAATTTTTTGAGTTTGATTTGAAATAAATTTTTGTGTTATCAATGTTCGTTTGAAGTTCCGAGCCTTAAAATAGGTTTGTATCGTGATTTTTGACTTGCACGCAAACTTGGCGTCATTCCGGAATGTTTAAATATAATTCAAACGCGTTCGGCGAAGTTTGAATGTTTGAAAGTTTAAAGAAAGGTTTCGATCATCGATTTGTAGTTTTGATGTTGTTTGGAGTAATATGAGTCTTTGAGTAAGTTTGTGTCATGTTTTGTAATACGTTGGTATGGCTGGATGGGGGTCCCGGTGGCCCCGTATGTGAATTAGATTGAAAACAGATCGAGTTTGGACTTGTGAAGAAGTGTGGAGGAAGCTTAAATCTGGTGCAAATCCACCTGCGTGGGATGTGACTGCAGAGGCAATCACGCAGGTGCTTAGGGGCCATCACATGTGCGATTTTTGTGGAAGGGACCTGGGAATACAGGTGCAAGGAACATCCAGCACCTGCAAGTCGCAGATGCGGAGAAGTGATCATTGAAGCGGAAGAAGCTGGGCAAGATTAGAGCAGAAGAAGAAGAAGAAGAAGTGTTCCGCAGGTGCGAGTGCGTAGGAGCGAAGATTGGACGGCAGAAGAAGTCACGCAGGACCGGAATTTGGCTTGCAAATATGCTTGGGCTTAGGGAGAACCACACATTGATGGATTTGTCTGCATGTGCGTAGCCGCATGCGTAGCTAATGGTCCGCTGGTGCAAAAGTCGCTGGGCAATGGGATGCTTTTAATCCGAGACTTAGTAGTTGGGAAATTTTTGCAGCTCTAGGAGGGAAGATTTTCATTATCCATGTCAAGGTAAGTAATTCCCGCATTTTGTGAGTTAAATACATGGTTTATATATGGATTTAAACATGAACATTAATAGAAATTTGGTATTTTGATAGGAAACCTAGAAATTGGTATTTTTGGATTTTTACCACGAAATTGGACATGGAATTTAAGATAAATTATATATTTGAGTTCGTGGTGTTATGGTATAGTTTATCTTAGAAAAGTTTCGGAATCCGGGTACGTGATCCCAATGGTTGACTTTATTAACTTTTCGAGCGAAGTTGGGAATTGTAGTAAATTGATTTATTATAAGTATTGGAGTATATTTTGACCGATTTGCACATTGTTTGATTAGTTTCGGATCGTTTGGCTTGGATTTGAAGAGTTAGAGATGCATTGGAGCCGGTTATGGAACTTCTGAGCAAGGTAAGTCTCTTGTCTAAACCTATGAGGGGGAATTTACCCCATAGGTGTTATATTCTTACGTGTTATATGTTGTGGGAGCTACTACGTATGAGCTGACGAGTTCCTGTGCATATGCTAGAATTCCTGATTTCTTCCGGGTAGACTTAGGTTCGCGTCATGCTATAATTGTACTATTTGAGTTATCTTTGCTTGTTTAATTCCTATATTTCGTGTTCTGACTTCAGACTAGACTTGCATAGGGTGATAGAATCGCGATTCTAGAGGGGTGACAAGCTACTTGATTAGCCGCGGAATAATTGTGTTTTCCCTCACGAAATTCTCGCGCATTATGCATTTTCATTGAAAAGATTCTTTTTATTTCATAACTCACACGTATCTTTGTGAGTGGGGTCAAGGACCCGTTAAAGCTTCATATTCTCATGGGAGCGGGCCGTTCTCCTCGGCGGTATAATAAAGGCATCTATGGTTTATGTCGTACGATCCTCGGCAGTGCACAGATTATTACAGGATCGGGTCGTACGCCTCGGCATTTAGAAATAATCTTATGGGATCATGTCATTCAGCTTGGCAGAGTCGTGCGTAATATTTGGCAAGAAACCATTGTATCAGTGAGTTTATCTTGTTTGAGTTGTGACGATCTATCTGGCGGGACCATTTTCCTTATATACTCTGGTTGAGGAGGTGACCGATAATTGAGGTCTTGCGTTTAGTGTTCATAGGAGAACCGTACCACGTGCTTAACTTTGTTTACACTATTTTTACCATGCCTCATACTTGTTTACTTTCGGTTATACTTGATTTATTGGACCACTATTAAGTGTCGATGTCGAACCCTCTTCTCTACTTCTCCGGGGTTAGGCTAGATACTTACTGGGTATGCGTTGATTTACGTACTCATGCTACACTTACTATAATTTTTTTGCATGTGTGTGTGTGTGTGTATATATATACATATTGCAGAGACTTTATGGTGAGATGAATTCCATGTTATGCTCCGCAGCATATAGAGTCTCCATTAGAGTTATTTACATGCTCCTGTCTAACTTGAATTCCAGACAAATGTTGTATTTTATTATATTTCTTGATAGATGCTCATGCACTTGTGACACCGAAATTTTAGATTTCCTACTGGATGTTCGTTATTGTAGTTCACGTAATTATTATCATTCACCTTGTAATTTATACTTTTTATGGAAATTTATAAAGAGAATTCACGAGCTCCTACAAGTACTCGATGTTTATTTTATTTATTTAATGGGATTTATAATTTCAGAATTTTTAAAATGAGTAATTAAGTGAATAATTCATCGTAAGCTTGTCATACGGTGACATAGGGCGGGATTTTGGGCTGTGGCATGACTACACCGAGATATTCTCTTATCTAGTCAAATTAAATACTACCAGGTTGGTGCTAAGTATCGTAGCTGCAAAGAACTTGCATTTGGAGCAACTAGATGTTAAAACTGCTTTCTTGCATGGTGACCTTGAAAAGACATCTACATGAAGCAACCAGAAGGTTTTCAAGTTTCTAGTGAAGAAAACCTTGTGTGTAAGTTGAAGAAGAGTTTGTATGGTTTGAAACAAGCTCCACGACAATGGTACAAGTAAGTTGATGGATTCACATGATGTGAAATGGACAATTGTTATTATATCAAAGATCTTGATGAATCCTATATAATTTTACTGTTGGACATTGATGATATGCGAATTGCAGGATCTAGCATAAATGAGATCAATATGGTTAAGCAACAACTAGAGGAGGAGTTTGAAATGAAAGACCGCGAGGTAGTTCTGCCGCGTCCGCAGAATCCCATGAGTCCCCTTCTACTCTATTATAGGCATAGAAGACTTGTATATTTTTCCGTTGTTTCATTGTATAGAGCTACATTTAGTAAAGAACTTGTGACTATGGTGGCATTCGGGGTTTTGGGAAGTATAAATGTATATGCTGAGCAGCTACGTTACATCTACTTGATATCTTTTCTGTCTTTATTTTATTAATTCTGTCATTTCTGCAAATTTTAGGTTTACCTAGTCATAGAGACTAGGTGCCGTCACGATACCTTTTGGAGGGTAAATTGGGTCGTAAAAATTTGGTATCAGAGTGTCTTGGTTCATAGGAGTCACAAGTCACAAGCCGATTTAATAGAGCCCCGCAGATCGGTGCGGAGACGTCCGTATCTATCTTCGAGAGGCTATGTAACTGTTAAGAACAGTCAAATCCTTTCAAATTGATTATCGTGCTAGTTACACTCATCAAATTCATAAACTCTATTCTATTCTTGCTTGCAGATGGTTTGTACTTATACCGGACGTACTGATGACCAAGCACCCGAGCCCCCAGTCAGAGCCACCAGAGGCAGGTGCCGGGGCAGGGGACAAGCACGCGGTGCAACCCGAGCACCGGCTAGAGCAGAGGCAGAGGAGCCCCCATCAACTACAGTTGTAGGGGCACAGGAGGTCCCTACTATTACTCCAGACCTCCAGGAGACATTCACCCAGTTCTTGAGTGCCTTCAGTACTCTGTCTCTGGCGGGTCTACTCCCGATAGCTCCAGCTACATCCTACGCCGGAGGAGGGACACAGACTCCCGCGGCCCGTACTCCTGAGCAGAGAGTTCATATTGGGCAGGTCCTAGAGTATATTCCTATGCCCCCAGCAGCTCTAGCTCAGCATGAGACTAGGATAGATGTTCCTGAGGCAGAGCAGCTCCGACTTGAGAGGTACAAGAAGAACCACCCACCTGAGTTCACAAACTAGATTCGGATGACGCCCTAGGTTTTCTTTCGGGGTGTCATCGCATTCTTCGCACTATGGGTATTGTAGAGACGGGTGGGGTTTCTTTCACTACTTTCCAGCTGAGGGGAGCAGCTTATCAGTGGTGGCGTGCTTTCGAGCTTAGTAGCCCGGACGAGGCAGCTTCACTTACTTAGGCTTAGTTTTCCGAGATGTTCTTACTTGAGTTTGTCCCTCAGAGCTTCAGGGATGCTTGGCATGTAGAGTTTGAGCAGCTACACTAGGGTGCCATCACGGTGTCAGAGTATGCAGTCCGTTTCAGCGATTTGGCTCACCATGCACTAGCTTTGGTTGTCACTGTCAGAGAAAGGGTTTGGCGCTCTATTGAGGGACTCCACCCAGTATTCAGACAAACATGTATAGAGAGATGGAGACCGATATTACTTACCAGTAGGCCATGAGTATTTCCCGGAGGATTGAGAATATGTTAGCCCGGGAAGGTAGGAGAGAGAGGCCAAGAGGTCTCAAGAGAATGGTCATTTTTCAGGAGCCCGTGCACCAGCAGCACGCTATGGTAGGGGTTTTGTGAGTCGCCCTATTCATTCAGCTCTCCCAACACCAGCAGCACGTTATCGAGGCTGTTAACACGATAGCTTACCTCATAAACATGGGACCCTTTGTACCGCAGAATTTTGATATTCCTAAGGAGGTATGGACAGGAAGCAGGTGACTCTGTCACATCTAAAAAAATTGATTGTGTTGCTTATGTGGATGTAAACACTAATGATAAAGATAAGCTTGATCCTAAAGCCAAGAAATGTTTGTTTATTGGCTATGGTGATGATAATCTTGGTTATTGATTTTGGGATGATTAGAATATAAAGATCCTAAGACACTGGAATATCACATTTAATGAAAATGTGATGTACAAAGATAATCTTGAAGTAGAACCAACCAGCACCATTAAACAAACATCTGAAATAGCTAAGTTAGAAGAAATCTCAGAAAATGAAATGGTTAGAGGGATTACACCTGATTCTGAAATTGAAGATAAACAACCAGAAGAAGAATCCGGATAAGAATAAGAACCAGAATCAGAGATAGAATCATATTCATAACCAAATCTGGAGTTAGCACTTGAATCAAATTCGGGACCAGTTACTCTTGAACCTACACTAAGGAGATATAAAAGAGTCATGAATGCTCCACATAGGTTTTCTCTCTCTCTCTCTCTCTCTCTCTCTCTCTCTCTCTCTTTCTCTCTCTCTCTCTCTCCACTATATACTTTTAACTAATGTCGCAGAACTAGAGAATTTTGTTGAAGCAATGCAGATGATAAAACCTGATAAGTTAAGCTAGCCATGAAAGAAGAGATGAATTCTCGTCAAAAGAATAAAATATGGATACTTATAGTGTTACCAAAAGGAAATAAGGCATCCCAGAACTAGTGGGTGTAAAGAGTCAAGGAATAGCATAATGGTAAGAAGAGATACAAAACACGATTAGTAGAAAAAGGCTTTCAGCAAAAGAAAGGAATTGACTTGTAACGACGCGACGGTCGTTTTGAGGTCTAGCACGTCGTTCGGCGGTTTGAGGTCTCGAGTAGCTTCACTTCATGATTTATGGCTTGTACGCATGGCCGAAATTGAATTTCAGGAAGTTCAGAGTGGTTTCGGAAGGAAAAATTCTAAATTCGAAAGCTTTAAGTTGGAAGAGTAGACTAAGGTTTGACTTATGAGTACACAACCTAAGAATCGAGATTTGAAAGTTCCTAAAGGTTTATATGATGATTTCAGACTTGGGCGTATGTTCATGTTGAGTATTGGGTGGTCCGGGAGCATTTCAACATCTATTATGGATGATTGGCATTTTGGAAGATTAAGAATTTTTTGAGTTTGATTTAAAATAAATTTTTGTGTTATCAATGTCCGTTTGAAGTTCCAAGCCTTAAAATAGGTTTGTATCGTGATTTTTGACTTGCACGCAAACTTGGCATCATTCCGGAATGTTTAAGTATAATTCGAACGCGTTCGATGAAGTTTGAGTATTTGAAAGTTTAAAGAAAGGTTTCGATCATCGATTTGTAGTTTTGATGTTGTTTGGTATAATATGAGTCTTTGAGTAAGTTTGTGTCATGTTTTGGAATACGTTGGTATGGCTGGATGGGGGTCCCGGTGGCCCCGTGTGTGAATCAGATTGAAAACGGATCGAGTTTGGACTTGTGAAGAAGTGTGGAGGAAGCTGAAATCTGGTGCAAATCCACCTGCGTGGGATGTGACTGCAGAGGCGGTCACGCAGGTGCTTAGGGGCCATCACATGTGCGATTTTTGTGGAAAGGACCTGGGATCACAGGTGCGAGGAACATCCCGCACCTGCAAGTCGCAGATGCGGAGAAGTGATCACTGAAGCGGAAGAAGCTGGAAAAGACTAGAGCGGAAGAAGAAGAAGTGTTCCGCAGGTGCGAGTGCGCAGGAGCAAAGATTGGACCGCAGAAGAGGTCGCGCAGGAGCAAAATTTGGACTGCAAATATGCCTCGGCTTAGGGAGAACCGCACATGTGATGGATTTGTCTGCATGTGCGTAGCCACATGCGCAGCTAATGGTCCGCTGGTGCGAAAGTAGCTGCGCAATGGGATGCTTTTAATCCAAGACTTAGTCGTTGGGCAATTTTTGCAGCTCTAGGAGGGAAGATTTTCATTATCCATGTCAAGGTAAGTAATTCCCGCATTTTGTGAGTTAAATACATGGTTTATATATGGATTTAAACATGAACATTAGTAGAAATTTGGTATTTTGATAGAAAACCTAGAAATTGGTATTTTTGGATTTTTACCACGAAATTGGACTGGAATTTAAGATAAATTATATATTTGAGTTCGTGGTGTTATGGGTATAGTTTATCTTAGAAAAGTTTTGGAATCCGGGTACGTGATCCAATGGTTGACTTTATGAACTTTTCGAGTAAAGTTGGGAATTGTAGTAAATTAATTTATTATAAGTATTGGAGTATATTTTGACCGATTTGCACATTGTTTGATTAGTTTCGGATCATTTGGCTTGGATTTGAAGAGTTAGAGAGGCATTGGAGCCGGTTATGGAACTTCTTAGCAAGGTAAGTCTCTTGTCTAAACGTATGAGGGGGGAATTTACCCCATAGGTGTATATTCTTACGTGTTATATGTTGTGGGAGCTACTACGTATGAGCTGACGAGTTCCTGTGCATATGCTAGAATTCCTGATTTCTTCCGGGTAGACTTAGGTTCGCATCATGCTATAATTGTACTATTTGAGTTATCTTTGCTTGTTTAGTTCCTATATTTCGTGTTCTGACTTCAGACTAGACTTGCATAGGGTGATAGAATCGCGATTGTAGAGGGGCTACAAGCTACTTGATTATCCGCGGAATAATTGTGTTTTCACTCACGAAATTCTCGCGCATTATGCATTTTCATTGAAAAGATTCTTTTTATTTCATAACTCACACGTATCTTTGTGAGTGGGGTCAAGGACCCGTTAAAGCTTAATATTCTCATGGGAGCGGGCCGTTCTCCTCAGCGGTATAATAGAGGCATCTATGGTTTATGTCGTACGATCCTCGGCAGTGCACAAATTATTACAGGATCGGGTCGTACGCCTCGACATTTAGAAATACTCTTATGGGATCATGTCATTCAGCTTGGCAGAGTTGTGCGTAATATTTGGCAAGAAACCACTGTATTAGTGAGTTTTTCTGGTTTGAGTTGTGACGATCTATCTGGGGACGATTTTCCTTATATACTCCGGTTGAGGAGGTGACCGATAATTGAGGGCTTGCGTTTACTGTTCATAGGAGGACCGTACCACGTGCTTAACTTTGTTTACACTATTTTTACCATGCCTCATACTTGTTTATTTTCGGTTATACTTGATTTATTCGACCACTATTAAGTGTCGATGTCGAACGCTATTCTCTAATTCTCCGGGGTTAGTCTAGATACTTACTGGGTATGTGTTGATTTAAGTACTCATGCTACACTTACTATAATTTTTTGCAGGTGTGTGTGTGTGTGTGTGTGTATATATATATATTGCGGAGACTTTATGGTGAGTTGCATTGATATGCAGCATATAGAGTCTCCATTAGAGTTATTTACATGCTCTTGTCTAACTTGTATTCCAGACAAATATTGTATTTTATTATATTTCTTGGTAGATTCTCATGCACTTGTGACACCAAAATTTTAGATTTCCTACTGGATGTTCGTTATTGTAGTTCACGTAATTATTATCATTCACCTTGTAATTTATACTTTTTATGGAAATTTATAAAGAGAATTCACGAGCTCCTACGAGTACTCGATGTTTATTTTATTTATTTAATGGGATTTATAATTTCAGAATTTTTAAAATGAGTAATTAAGTGAATAATTCATCGTAAGCTTGCCATACGGTGACGTTGGGCGGGATTTTGGGTCGTGGCATGACTACACCGAGATATTCTCTTCTGTAGTCAAATTAACTACTATCAGGTTGGTGCTAGGTATCGTAGCTGCAAAAAACTTGCATTTGGAGCAACTAGATGTTAAAACTGTTTTCTTGCATGGTGACCTTGAAAAGACATCTACATGAAGCAACCAGAAGGTTTTCAAGTTTCTAGTGAAGAAAACCTTATGTGTAAGTTGAAGAAGAGTTTGTATGGTTTGGAACAAGCTCCTCGACAATGGTACAAGAAAGTTGATGGATTCACATGCTGTGAAATGGACAATTGTTATTATATCAAAAATCTTGATGAATCCTATATAATTTTACTGTTGTACATTGATGATATGCGAATTGCAGGATCTAGCATAAATGAGATCAATATGGTTAAGCAACAACTAGAGGAGGAGTTTGAAATGAAAGACTTAGGACCTGCTAAGCAAATGCTTGGGATGAGGAATAGCAGAAACAGGTCTGAAGGAACCTTAAACTTGTCTCAATAAAAGTACATATATAAGGTACTAAGAAGGTTCAGTTTTCATGATGCAAAGACCAAAAGCACTCTACTCGGAGGCCATCTTAATCTGTCGAAGAACCGATCACCTAAGACAGATCAAGAAAGGAAGTACATGTCCAAAGTTCCATATGCTTCAGTAGTAGGAAATTTGATATATGCTATGGATTGTCTTAGACCTGACATAGCCCATGTAGTTGGAGTTGTCAGTAGATACATGTCAGATCCAGGAAAGGAGCATTGGGAAGGTGTAAAATAGATATTGCGATATCTCAATGGAACCTCGGGTCTTGCACTTTGTTTTACAAGGAGTAATATTATCTTACAAGGTTTTGCCGATGCAAATTTAGGCGGCGATCTGGAGAGTAGAAAAAGTACCACAGGCTACGTGTTCACTTTGGGTGGTACTACTATTAGTTGGATGTCCAGACTTCAGAAAAGTGTTGCTCTATCTACCACTGAAGTAGAGTACATGGCAATCTCAGAACCTGGAAAATAGATGATTTTCCTCAAGAATTTTCTTAAAGATCTAGGTAAAGAGCAAGACAATTTTGAGCTTTTCAGCGATAGCCAGAGTGCAATTCATCTTGCCAAGAATCAAGTATTTCATGCAAGATCAAAGCACATCCAATTGAGATATCATCATATCCAATAGTTGATAAGTGAAGGAACTCTTTTCTTGCAGAAGATACCAGGATCAAAGAACCCGTCAAACATGTTGACCAAAGTTACCGGTATTGACAAACTGAGGTTGTGCATGCGTTAGTTATCCTTCAAGACTGATAGCGTGAAGGCGCCACCAGAGAATAGAAATCTATTTTTTTTAATTTCCTTCTTATGTAACATAGGTTTGAGGGGGAGATTGATCGGAGCAAACCTGCTATTGCATGTGAAATAAAGAAAGGTAGACAAAACAAAAGAAAGAAAAGTCAAAGAGAGAAGAAAAATGATTGGCGGAAGAATTCATCTTTGAATTCTTTTCTTATGAAGTAAGTGCTTACGTCAGCAGGTTGAATTTTCTTTTTTTATGACGTAAGTGCTTACGTCGGTAGGTTGAACTCTTTTTATTATAACATAAATGCTTACTTCGGCAGGGCATCAAATGCCTGTAAAAGGGGTCTGCATTTTCATTTGCAGATCGTCCCTCAACTTCTTCTTTCTCTCGAATTAATGAAGAGCTATTCTTAGAGTGCTCGTGGAGTATTATCGAACCATGTAAATCTTGTCTTCTCTTATCTTGTGCAACTTATTGGTTTTCTCTTTTATATATTTTCCCTTTTATTAGCCTGAAACGCTTCCCAACAAAGAGGTTTGGTGAGGAAGTTAGGAGTCTTGAACCGTTTCTTGAAGCAGAAGCCTCAAAATTAAGCTCCACATATGAGCCTGAATATATTTTGCAAGTACACCTACTAAGAGCGAACCTTGGATGAGTCCCAATAAACCTTTTAAAATACTGGTTTAGAAAAAGAAAATCAAAGCAATAATAAGAAAGAACTAGTTTTAGGGAGAAAATTGGGATTCGATCAAATGTTTTTCTCTTTCAAAGGCCACCAGCTTAGCTGAAATATTGAGTTTGAAAGCTGGCGGATGTAGAGTTGACCGCAGGGTTCATCTAGACCTAGTGCTTTCGACGCAGAGCGCAAATTTATGGGTAAAACTTCATTAAAATTTTAACAAATGGTAGGTCAGAACCCATAACTTTAAAAATATAATGGATTCAATACTAGAAATCTTAAAAATGGAACCCATATAACATAAATCCTGGATCTGACTCTATTTTAATGCCTCCCTCATCGAAAATAACTCATGAAACATAAAAGGAAAAATTTAAAGCGATTGTAGAAAAGTGGTCAATTTTATGGAACTCTATCCAGCCGAAAAATTGAGTTGTTAATTAAGGGCCAATGCAAGATGGGTCCCAGAGTTCCGTTAGTTAGTCAAAGTTCGGACATAGTCGAGTTTAAAGTCAGTTGCTACCCTTAGGGGATGGCCCAATTGGTTTGGAGGGCAGTCATCCATACAGATAACCTGAGATCGATATCCCTCAATGCCTTCTGGGTCGAGCCTGTGGTACAGAGCTTGTCTAGTGCGATTTACATCCCTGTGTGGTATGCAGGCTATTGCACCGTGGAGGATTTATCCAGTGCGCACAGAGTGCTCACTCAAAGAGTAGAGGCTGTAACGCCTATGGTTTTTTTTGGGTTCCAAAAGTCAGTATCTTGAAAGGAAAATTAATGGCAATGCCCATTGCCCATACGATAAAAAGTAAGAACTCGTAAAACTTAATTTTTAAAAAAATATTACGTAATATAATTTATATTTATTTAGAAAAAAATATTTTTTAAAATCAAGTATGTATGTACGGTGTATAGTTCTTGGGCATGCAATTCATATATAATATACTTTAATAATATATCACAAGATGATTTAATTATTTTTATTGTTGTATCTTTGAGAATATATAATTATGTTACGATAAAGATATACGACAACAATAATAAATCCAGTATAATCCAACAAATAGGGTTCGGGGGGTAGTGTGTATGCAGAAATTATCCTTTTCAAGAAGACAAAGGCTATTTCTGAAAGACCCTGAAGATATACAACTGTCACGACCCGGAATTCCCATCGTCGGGAACGTGATGGCGCCTAACATTCCACTTACTAGGAAAGCCACGTTAGAGTATTTATTAAGCTAAACCTTGATTAAATCAGTCAACAACAACAATAAATTAAGATGAAATACAACAAATACAGAATAATATAAAGACTTCAACATTTACAACCACCCGGCTCTGGAGTCACAATTCATGAGCTACTAAGATTGCTACAAACATAGTCTGAAGAAGGGAAAATACATTATTTTGAGGTAAAAAAACAGTAAATGATAACATTATATTTTAGTTTGAATCTTAGGAAAAAGTAGTAGAAGATTGAAATAATTTAGTTTCAGATCACTTACCAATGATTTGGGGAAGAAAAGTTCTTTGGAAAATCGCCTCTTGTGTTTCTAAGTTTGAAAATTTAAAGAGCGAATCAAAAATCACGTCTAAGTCATCTCTTGTTCAGCTGTAGGTATCGCATTTGCGACCTGGGGTTCGCAAATGTGAACCCGCAAATGTGACATTTTCTTCGCAAATGCGAAAGGGTTCCTAAGCCTGTAGTCATCACAAATGCGAACATATGTTCGCCAATGCGAACAGGAGAGGATCGCAAATGCGACAAAAACTTCGCAAATGCGAAGGTTCACCCCCCAGCCCACTGCTCGCAAATGCGATGGTTTCTTCGCACTTTCCAGGCTCGCTATGATTTCTAAGTTCAATTCACTCTGTAGCCTATCTGAAACTCACCCGAGCCCCCGGGGCTCCAAACCAACTTGCTCGTGCAATTAATTCATCAAAATAATACCTAGAACTACGAATTGAACACCAAATCAAATGAAATTTTCAAGAAAACATTGAAACTTCTATTTTTCACAACCGGACCTCTGAATCACGTCAAACCAACTCTATTTTTCATCAAATTTTATAGACAAGTCATAAATATGGTATTGGACCTATACCGGGTTCCGGAATCAAACTACGGACCCGTTATCCAAAAAGTCAAACTTTGGTCAAACATTTCAAATTAATTAAGCCTTTAACTTCTAAATTTCGACAAAGTCCAGCATCTCGGGCTAGGGACTTCCGAATTCGATTCCAAACATACGCCCAAGTCCCACATCACAGTACGGACCCACCGAGATCGTCAAAACACGAATCCAGGTTCGTTTACTAAAAATGTTGACCGAAGTCAACTCAAATAAAGTTTTAGGAAAATATCCTTAATTTTCACAAGTTTTAACATAAAAGCTTTCGGGAAAGACGCTAAGACTGTGCATGCAAATCGAGAAAGGCTAAAACATGATTTTTAAAGCTTCGAATCACATAATTAAGTTTCAAAATAGGAGATGACCTATCGGGTCATCACATCCTCCACCTCTAAAATAACCGTTCGTCCTTGAACAGACATAGAAAAGTACCTGAACTGGTAAATAGGTGGGGATATCTACTCCGTATGTCCGAATTCGACTCCCAAGTATCTACCTCGATGGTATGACCTCTCCAATGCACTCGGATTGAAAGATAACTCTTCGACCTCAACTGACGAACCTTCCGGGCTTGAATAGCCACTGATTCCTCCTCATAAGTCAAATCATTGTCCAACTAGACAGAGCTAAAATCTAATACGTGGATGGATCGCAGTGATTCTTACGAAGTATGGACACATGGAACACTGGATGAACTGCTGATAACCCCGATGGCAATTCAAGCTTGTAATCCACCTCTCCCACTCTCTCGAGAATCAAAAAAGGTCCGATATACCTAGGGATAAAATTTCCTTTCTTTCCAAACCTCATGACACCCTTCATGGGTGATACGCGGAGAAACACACTCTCACCGACCATGAATGCCACATCACAAACTCTATGGTCAGCATAAATCTTCTGCCTGGACTGAGTTGTGCGAAGTCAATCTTGGATAATCTTGACCTTATCCAAGGCATCCTATACTAGACCTGTACCCAAAAATCGAGCCTCCTCTGGCTCAAACCACCAAACAAGTGACCGACACCGCCTACCATATAATTCCTCATAGGGAGCCATCTGAAGGCTCGACTGGTAGTTGTTGTTGTAGGCAACTTCTGGAAGGGACAAGAACTGATCCCACGATCCTCTGATGTCTATAACACATGCATTGAGCATATACTCCAATATCAGAATAGTACGCTTGGACTGTCCGTTCGTCTGAGGATGAAACGCTCTGCTCAACTCAACTCGCGTGGCCAACTCATGTTGTACTGTCCTCCAAAAGTGCTAGGTGAGATGCGTACCTCGATCAAAAATAATATACACAGGAACACCGTGAAGACAGACAGTATAACGGATATAAATCTCTGCTAATCGCTCAGAAGAAAGGTAATTGCCACAGGAATGAAATGTGTCGACTTAGTCAGCCTTTCCAGTATGACCCAAACGACACCGAACTTCCCCTGGGTCTGTGGGATTTCAACAACGAAATCCATAGTGATATGCTCCCACTTCCTCTAACGACCCGGTCGGTCGTTTTAAGAATTTTCGCCCCGATCCCCGATTTACCGCTTCTCCCATGTCTATTTATGTTATTGGAACTTGTCGGAGCGTTGAGTGATGAAATCCGGGGTGATTTTGGACACATAGTCCATACATGTGGAATTTAGCTTTAGAAATCTGGCAGTAGCTAGAGCTGTGTGAAGATGGATCCGGAATGGAATTTTGTCGACTCCGTTAGCTCCTTTGGGTTATTTTGGGGTTTGGAGCGTGCTCGGAATGTGTTTTCGAGGTCGGTGGTCGATTTAGGCTTGAATTGGCGAAAGTTAGAATTTCTGCGATTTCGGCTGATAGGTGAGATTTCGATATCGGACTCAGAACGAACTTCCGAAAGTGACAGCAGGTCCGTAATGTCGTTTATGACCTGTGTGCAAAATTTGAGGTCATTCGAATGAGTTTAAACGTGTCTCGACGTCGGATGTGAATTCTAGAAATTTCCTAAGTTCTTAGGCTTGAATCTATGCATAATTGATGATTTTGATGTTATGAGATGTGTTTTTAAGGCTCGACCAAGTTTGAATGAGGTATTAGGGTTGGTTGGTAGGTTTGGTTAAGGTCCCGAGGGCCTCGGGTGTCTTTCGGGTGCCCAAACGGGCATGTTTTTGGCCTAAGCTTTTGCTGGTTTTACAGCAGCAGTCGAGTGTTCCCTGCGATCGCGTGATTAAGTCCACGATCACGTGGTGTTAGGTTGAGGTGGTCAGAGATTGTGCTTCACGATCGCACAAGTCGATTTGCTATCACATTGTTCCGGTCAGTTAGTCTCCGCGATCGCACGCCCAGGATCGCGATCGCGTAAGGTATCCTAAGGCTGAGGGAGGTGCAGTGTTTGCTCTATGCGGTCGCGTGGCCTCCTCTGTGATCGCATTGCTGTAGGTTCAGAAGGTCCGTGATCGCAGACCTTTAATCGTGATTGCGATGAACGAATTTCAGGCACGTGTTTCATTACTCTCCGCCATCGCGACTCATTAAACGCGATCGCATAAGGCAAATGCCTGGGCAGAATAGTAAAATCCCAAATCCGAGGGTTTATGCTATTTTCCATATTTTTGAATTTGAGAGCTCGGGAAGGGCGATTTTTGAAGACTTTTGCACCTGGATAACTTGGGTATGTGATTTCTATTCATTATAGATCAATTTCCATGGTTCCGATCTTAAATCCAACCTTTAATTTCGAAAATTATGGGAAAATGGGATGAACTTCATAGACCGAATTTTTGAGTTTTTATTGGGTAATTGACCTCCGATTTGAGAGTTTCTTATATGGTTAGAATCATGAGGTGTCCGGAAAATATAAATTTTACCCGATTCCGAGATGTAGGCCTGGGCGACTTTTTGGGAAAATTTCCTAAATTCGTGTATTAGCTTATAAATAATTAGCTATTTTGTTCCCTTAAAGTGATATTTACACCATGCAATCGATTTGAATAGATTTGGGCCACCCGGAGTCAGATACTCGTGGCAAGAGCTTGGTATTGAGTTGATTAGCGCAGTCCAGGTAAGTGGCTTGCCTAATTATATGTTGTGGATCTTCCCTTATGTATTTTTATACTGATTTTGTTATGTGGACGCCGTGTACACGAGGTGACGAGTGCGTACATGGGTCATTATTGCTGAAATCCCATTTTTCTCCCATGAAAATGCTCATTTTCATTCATATATTATTGTTTCCTATCTTAATTGAGTAGATAGCCT
This sequence comes from Nicotiana paniculata, assembly GCA_005239505.1. Lineage (NCBI taxonomy): Eukaryota > Viridiplantae > Streptophyta > Magnoliopsida > Solanales > Solanaceae > Nicotiana > Nicotiana paniculata. The sequence continues at coordinate 11,578 of MDKI01283023.1, read as the reverse complement.
AAGTGTAAGCATGCCTACCTGTTCTGACTTGATTTCCCCTTATTTGCTACTAGTCACATCATGCTTAGGCAGTTTTACTCTATTCTTACCTGTCGTTCTTCCTGGACAGTTTAGTTGAGCCATAACTGACGTACTTCTGTTTTGCATATTTAAATTGGGACTACTGACCGAGATCCGGGAGCTTTCCCCCTGTACTGCATTTCATATTTAAATTAGCACTACGGACCGAGATCCGGGAGCTTTCCCCCTGTACTGAAATACCTATTTAAATTGGGACTACAGACAGAGATCCGGGAGCTTTCCCCCTGTACTGCATTTCATATTTAAATTAGCACTACGGACCGAGATCCGGGAGCTGTCCCCCTGTACTGAAATACCTATTTAAATTGGGACTACAGACAGAGATCCGGGAGCTTTCCCCCTGTACTGCATAGCATATTTAAATTGGGAATACGGACCGAGATCTGGGAGCTTTCCTCGTGTAGTGCATTGCACGTTTACTGTTGAGATATATGTTGTGCTGAGCCGAGGGCTCTCTTTCTGTTATTAAACCTTTCCATCTTCGTTAATCCTGTTATCATTGCTTATCTACATTTCACTGTTTTTAAAATTATATATATTGACTTGTTCTTATAAACTCAGTAGGGCCTCACCCTGACCTCGTCACTACTTGACTGGGGTTAGGCTTGGCATTTACGGAGTACCGAATGTGGAGTTACTCACGCCCTTTCCTACGCATGTTTTCCCCATGTGCAGATCTAGGTACCAACACCCATTTTTGTGGTTAGGAGTCGTCTACCAGCATCCAGGAGACCGCGAGGTAGTTCTGCCGCGTCCGCAGAATCCCATGAGTCCCCTTCTACTCTATTATAGGCATAGAAGACTTGTATATTTTTCCGTTTTTTCATTGTATAGAGGTACATTTAGTAAAGAACTTGTGAGTATGGTGGCATTCCGGATTTTGGGAAGTATAAATTTATATGCTGAGCAGCTACGTTACATCTACTTGATATCTTTTCTGTCTTTATTTTATTGATTCTGTCATTTCTGCAATTTTAGGTTTACCTAGTCATAAAGACTAGGTGCCGTCACGATACCTTTTGGAGGGTAAATTGGGTCGTGACAAGTTGGTATTAGAGCGTCTTGGTTCATAGGAGTCACAAGTCACAAGCCGGTTTAATAGAGTCCCGCGGATCGGTGCGGAGACATCCGTATCTATCTTCGAGAGGCTATGTAACTGTTAAGAACAATCAAATCCTTTCGAATTCCTTATCGTGCTAGTTATAGTCATCAAATTCTTAAACTCTATTTTATCTTGCTTGCAGATGGTTCGTACTCATACCGGACGTACTGATGACCAGGCACCCTAGCCCCCAGCCAGAGCCACCAGAGGCAGGGGCTGGGGCCGGGGCAGGGGACGAGCACGTGGTGCAGCCTGAGCACCGGCTAGAGCAGAGGCAAAGGAGCCCCCATCAGCTACAGCTGGAGGGGCACATGAGGTCCCTGCTGTTACTCCAGACCTCCAGGAGACATTCTCCTAGTTCTTGAGTGCCTTCAGTACTCTGTCTCAGGTGGGTCTACTCCCGATAGCTCCAGCTACATCCTAGGCCGGAGGAGGGACACAGACTCCGGCGGCCCGTAATCCTGAGTAGAGAGTTCATATTGGGCAGGTCCTAGAGTATATTCCTATGCCCCCAGTAGCTCCAGCTCAGCATGAGACTAGGATAGTTGTTCCTGAGGCAGAGCAGCTCCGACTTGAGAGGTACAAGAAGAACCACCCACCTGAGTTCACGGACTAGCTTCGGATGACGCCCTAGGTTTTCTTTAGGGGTTTCATCGCATTCTCCGCACTATGGGTATTGTAGAGACGGGTGGGGTTTATTTCACTACTTTCCAGCTGAGGGGAGCAACTTATCAGTGGTGGTGTGCTTTCGAGCTTAGTAGCCCGAACGAGGCAGCTTCACTTACTTAGGCTTAGTTTTTCGAGATGTTCTTACTTGAGTTTGTCCCTCAGAGCTTCAGGGATGCTTGGCATGCAGAGTTTGAGCAGCTACGCCAGGGTTCCATGACTGTGTCAGAGTGTGCAGTCCGTTTCAGCGATTTGGCTCGCCATGCACTAGCTTTGGTTGTCACTATCAGAGAGAGGGTTCAGCGCTTTATTGAGGGACTCCACCCAGTATTCGAACCAACATGGCTAGAGAGCTGGAGACCGATATTACTTGCCAGTAGGCCATGAGTATTTCTCGGAGGATTGAGACTATGTTATCCCGGGAAGGTAGGAGAGAGAGGCCAAGAGGTCTCAAGAGACTGGTCATTTTTCAGGAGCTCGTGCACCAGCAGCACGCTATGGTAGGGGTTTTGTGAGTCGCCCTATTCATTCAGCTCTCCCAGCAGCCAACAATATTCCAACTCCTTGATCTCAGGAGCCTTATTATGCACCACCAGTATCTCAGGTGCCTCCTGCTGAGGTGCTATCACTGGTCAGCCCAGCAGTCCAGTTCAGAGTTAGCAACGGCCTCCACATCCTCCAAGGGGTTGCTTCGAGTGTGGAGACCCTCATCATATGAGATTTCCCTAGAGCGAGGAGGGGCGCACCACCTCAGACTTATCAGGGTGCACCCCCTCAGATTTATCAGGCTCCACGTCTTCCACCAGGTCCTCCAGCTATTCTTCCAGCCTCAGCTGCTACCCCACCATCTCAGGCAGCTCGAGGTGGAGGTCGAGAAGGTCAAGGTCGCCCTAGAGGGGGAGGCCAGGCCAGGTACTATGCACTTTCGACCCGGTCCGAGGCCATTGCTTCAAATTCAGTCATTACAGATATTGTTCCCGTTTGTCATAGGGATGCATCGGTATTATTTGACCCAGGCTCTACATATTCATATGTGTCTTCCTATTTTTCTTCACATCTGGGGATATCCCGGGACTCTTTGAGTTTCCCTGTTTATGTTTCTACTCTGGTGGGAGATTCTCTTGTTGTGGACTGCGTCTATCAGTCATGTTTGATTACTATAAGTGGTTTTGAGACCAGAGCTGATTTGCTGCTACTCAGTATGGTAGATTTCGATGTTATATTGGGTATGGACTGGCTGTCTCCCTATTATGCTATTCTTGACTGTCACGCCAAGACCGTGACTCTGGCTATGCCAGGATTTTCGAGGTTATAGTGGAGAGGTTCCTTGGAGTATACTCCTCGCCGAGTCATTTCTTTTCTTAAGGCTCAGCGGGTAGTTGGAAAGGGGTGTGATGCATATTTGGCTTATGTGAGAGATGTTAGTACTGAGACCCCTACAATTGAGTTAGTTCCAGTTGTCAGGGACTATTATGATATATTTCCAGCTGATCTTCCGGGTATGCCACCCGATAGAGGCATTGATTTCGGCATTGACTTGTTGTCGGGCACTCAGCCCTTTTCCATTCCTTCTTATCGCATGGCTCCTCCTGAGTTGAAGGATTTGAAGGAGTAGTTACAGGAGTTTCTTGAGAATGGATTTATCAGGCCCAGTGTATCACCTTGGGGCGCTCCGGTATTATTTGTGAAGAAAAAGGATGGCTCGATGCGTACGTGTATTGACTACTGGCAGCTGAATAAGGTGACAGTGAAGAACAGGTACCCATTGCCTCGCATTGATGATCTATTTGACCAGCAACAAGGTGCTAGGGTGTTTTCCAAGATTGACCTACGTTCTGGTTATCATCAGTTGAAGATTCGGGAACCGGATATCCCGAAGACTACCTACAGGACCATATATGGCCACTATGAGTTTCTTGTTATGTCATTTGGGCTGACCAATGCCCCAGCTGCCTTCATGCACCTGATGCACAGCATATTTCGGCCTTATATTGATACTTTCGCCATTGTGTTCATTGATGACATTCTGGTATATTCTAGGTCCTAGGAGGATCATGAGCAACACTTGAGGATCGTGCTTCAGACATTGAGGGAGAAGAAGTTGTATGCCAAGTTTCTAAGTGTGAATTTTGGCTTGATTCTGTGGCATTCCTAGGCCACGTGGTGTCTTCGGATGGGATCAAAGTAGATCTGAAGAAGGAGGATATGGTTTAGAGTTGGTCAGACCGTCCTCAGCTACTGAGATCCGCAGTTTCCTCGGTTTGGCTGGGTATTATCTCCGTTTTGTGGAGGGATTTTCATCCATTTCAGCGCCTATGACCAGACTGACCCAGAAGGGTGCATCTTTTATATGGAATGACGTGTGTGAGGAGAGCTTCCAGAAGCTCAAGACAGCCCTGACTACAGCTCCTGTGTTGGTTTTGCCTACCAGTTCCGGATCCTATACAGTTTATTATGATGCTTCGAGGATTGGCTTGGGAGTGGTGTTGATGCAGGACGGTAGGGTGATTGCCTACGCGTCCAGGAAGTTGAAGGTCCATGAGAAAAACTACTATGTTCATGATCTCGAGTTAGCAGTGATTGTTCATGACCTGAAGATATGTCGTCATTATTTATATAGTGTTCCCTTTGAGATATTCACGGACCACCGGAGTTTGTAGCACATATTTAGGCAGAAGGATCTAAATTTGCGCCAGCGTAGGTGGTTGGAGTTTCTAAAGGATTATGACATCACTATATTATACCACCCGGGGAAGGCCAATAAGGTGGCCGACGCCTTAGGTCGCCGGGCAGAGATTTTGGGGAGTTTGGCATACCTTCATGCAGCTGAGAGGCCTCTAGCCTTATATTTTCAGTCCTTATCCAGTCAGTTCATAGATTGGATCTTTCTGAGCCTTGCCGGTTATTAGCTTGTGTGGTTGCTCGATCTTCCCTTCATGACCGTATCAGAGAGTGCCAGTATGATGATCCCCACCTTTTGGTTCTTCAGTATAGAGTCCGTCGAGGTGATGCCAGAGATGTGACTATAGGAGATGATACGTTGATGAGGATGCATGGCCGTATCTATGTGCCCAACGTAGATGGGCTTTGGGAGTTGATTCTTGAGGAGGGCCATAGTTCGTGGTATTCCGTCCATCCGGGTACCGCGAAGGTGTACCAGGATCTGAGATAGCACTATTGGTGGCGAAGGATGAAGAAGGATATAGCAGAGTTCGTAGCCAAGTGTCTCAACTGTCAGTAGGTCAAATGTGAGCATCAGAAACCGGGAGGGTTACTTCAACAGATTGAGCTTCTAGAGTGGAAGTGGGAGCGGATCACCATAAACTTTGTGGTTGGACTTCCTTGGACTTTGAGGAAGCATGATGTTATTTGGGTGATTGTGGATCGACTGACCAAATCAACCCATTTTCTTCCAACTCTGACTATATATTCATCTGAGAGGTTGGCTGAGATTTATATCAGAGAGATTATTCTCCTCCACGGTATTCTAGTATCTATCATTTCAGACAGAGGTACACAGTTCACTTCACGGTTCTGGAGAGCCGTTCAGCAGGAATTAGGCACCAGGGTAGAGTTGAGCACAACTTTTCACCCTCAAATGGACGGGCAGTCCGAGCGCACGATTCATATTCTCAAGGATATGCTCTGTTCCTGTGTGATGGATTTTGGAGGGTCATGGGATCGATACTTGCCTCTTGCAGAGTTTGCTTACAATAACAGTTACCAGTCCAACATTCAGATGGCGCCGTGTGAGGCTTTGTATGGTAGGCAGTGCATGTCTCCCGTGGGATGGTTCAAGCCGGGCGAGGTTCGATTGTTGGGTACAGACTTGGTTCAGGATGACCTGGACAAGGTGAAGGTAATTCAGGGGAGAGACTTCGTATAGCTCAGTCCAGGCAGAAGAGCTATGCAAATCGGAAGGTTTGTGACTTGGCATTTATGGCTGGTGATTGGGTTTTGCTCCGAGTATCGCCTATGAAGGGCGTCATGAGGTTCAGGAAGAAAGGAAAGCTGAGTCCGAGATTTATTGGCCATTTTAAGGTGTTGTGACATGTTGGGGAGGTTGCTTATGAGCTAGCCCTGCCTCCCAGCCTAGCAGGGGTGCATCCGGTGTTCCACGTATCCATGCTCCGGAAGTATCACAGTGACCGGACTCATGTCTTGGACATCAGCTCGGCCCAATTGGACAAGGATCTAGCATATGTTGAGGAGCCAATGGCTATATTGGACAGGCAGGTAAGGAAGCTCAGGTCGAGGGATATTGCGTCAGTAAAAGATCAGTGGAGGGATCAGCAAGTCGAGGAGGCGACTTGGGAGACCGAGCAGGATATACGGAGTCAGTACCCTTATCTTTTCCCAGCTCTAGGTATGTTTCTATGCTCGATCGAGGACGAACGATTTTCTTAAGAAGGGGAAGATGTAACAACCCGGTCGGTTATTTTAAGAATTTTAACTCGATCCTCTATTTACCTCTTCTCCCATGTCTATTTATGTTATTGGAACTTGTCGGAGCATTGAGTAATGAAATCTGGGGTGATTTGGACACAAACCCCATAAATGTGGAATTTAGCTTTAGAAATCTGGCCGTAGCTAGAGCTGTGTGAAGACAGATCCGGAATGAAATTCTGTCGACTCCGTTAGCTCCGTTGGGTGGTTTTGGGGTTAGGAGCGTGCTCGGAATCTGTTTTCAAGGTCGGTGGTGGATTTAGGCTTGAATTGGCGAAAGTTAGAATTTCGGCAATTTCGGCCTGTAGGTGAGATTTGGATATCGGACTCGTAATGGACTTCTGAAAGTGGAAACAAGTCGGTAATGTTTTTTATCACCTATTTGAAAAATTTGAGGTCATTCGGATGAGTTTAGACGTGTTTCGGCGTCAGATGTGAAATTCTAGAAATTTCCTAAGTTCTTAGGCTTGAATCTATGCATAATTGATGATTTTGATGTTATGAGATGTGTTTTTAAGGCTCGACCAAGTTTTAATGAGGTATTGGGGTTTGTTGGTAGGTTTGGTTGAGGTCCTGGGGGCTTCGGGTGTCTTTCAGGTGCCCAAACGGGCATGTTTTTGGCCTAAGCCTTTGCTGGTTTTGCTGCGGCAGTTGAGTGTTCTCTGCGATCGCGTGATTAAGTCCACGATCGCGTGGTGTTAGGTGGTCAGAGATTTTGGTTCGCGATTGCACAAGTCCAATCTGCGATCGCAATGTTCTGGTCAGTAAGTCTCTGCGATCGCACGCCTAGGATCGCTATCGCGTAAGGTATCCTAAGGCTGAGGGAGGTGCAATATTTGCTCTACGCGGTCACATGGCCTCCTCCGCGATCGCATTGTTGTAGGGTCAGAAGGTCCGCGATCGCAGACCTTTAATCGCGATCGCGATGAAGGAATTTTAGGCGTGTGTTTCATTACTCTCCGCGATCGCGACTCATTGTACGCGATCGCATAAGGCAAATGCCTGGGTAGAATATTAAAACTCCAAGTCTGAGGGTTTATGTTATATTCCATATTTTTGAATTTTTGAGATCGGGAAGGGAGATTTTTGACGACTTTTGCACCTGGATAACTTGGGTAAGTGATTTCTATCCATTAAATATCAATTTCCATGATTCCAATCTTAAATCCAACCATTAATTTCGAAAATTATGTGGAAAATGGGATGAACTTCATAGACCGAATTTTTGAGTTTTGATTGGGTAATTGACCTCCGATTTGAGAGATTCTTGTATGGTTATACTCGTGAGTGAATGGGTGTCCGAAAAATATAAATTTTACCCGATTCTGAGATGTGGGCCCGAGGGACCTTTTGGGCGAATTTCCTAAATCTGCGTATTAGCTTATAAATAATTAGCTATTTTGTTCCCTTGAAGTGATATTTGCACCATGCAATCGATTTGAATAGATTTGGGTCACCCGGAGTCAGATGCTCGTGGCAAGAGCTTGGTATTGAGTTGATTAGCGCAGTCCAGGTAAGTGGCTTGCCTAATTCTTTGTTGGGGATCTTCCCTTAGGCATTTTTATACTGATTTTGTTATGTGGACGCCGTCGACGCGAGGTGACGAGTGGGTACACGGGTCATTGTTGCTAAAATCCTATTTTTCTCCCATGAAAACACTCATTTTCATTCATTTATTATTGTTTCCTATCATAATTGAGTAGATAGGCTAAGTGTAAGCATGCCTACCTATTCTTACTTGATTTCCCCTTATTTTCTACTAGTCACATCATGCTTAGGCAATTTTACTCTATTATTACCTGTCGTTCTTCCTGGACATTTTAGTTGATCCATAATTGATGTACTTCTGTTTTGCATATTCAAATTGGGACTACGGACCGAGATCCGGGAGCTTTCCCCCTGTACTGCATAGCATATTTAAATTGGGACTACGGACCGAGATCCGGGAGCTTTCCCCCTGTACTGCATTTCATATTTAAATTGGAACTACGGACCGAGATCCAGGAGCTTTCCCCCTGTACTGCATAGCATATTTAAATTGGGACTACGGACCGAGATCTGGGAGCTTTCCCTGTGTACTACATTGCACGTTTACTGTTGAGATATATGTTGTGTTGAGCCGAGGGCTCTCTTTCTGTTATTAAACCTTTCCATCTTTGTTAATCCTATTATCATTGCTTATCTGCATTTCACTGTTTTTAAAATTATATATATTGACTTGTTCTTATAAACTCAGTAGGTCCTCAACCTGACCTCGTCACTACTTGATTGGGGTTAGGCTTGGCACTTACGTAGTATCGAATGTGGAGTACTCACGCCCTTTCCTACGCATGTTTTCCCCATGTGCAGATCCAGGTAGCAGCACCCAGTTTCGTGGTTAGGAGTCATCTACCAGCCTCCAGGAGACTACGAGGTAGTTCTGCTGAGCCCGCAGAATCCCACGAGTCCCCTTCTACTCTATTATAGGCATAGAAGACTTGTATATTTTTCCGTTGTTTCATTGTATAGAGATACATTTAGTAAAGAGCTTGTCACTATGGTGACATTCCGGGTTTTGTGAAGTATAAATGTATATGCTGAGCAGCTACATTACATCTACTAGATATCTTTTCTATATTATTTTTATTGATTCTATCATTTCTGCAAATTTTAGGCTTACCTAGTCATAGAGGCTAGGTGCTGTCAGGATACCTTTCGGAGGGTAAATTGGGTCGTGACACTTCCACTCAGGAATCTCTATCTTCTGATGCAAACCACCAGGTCTATGATGCTCATACTTCACTTGCTAACAATTTAGGCACCGATCTACATAAGAAACAATATCCTTCTTCATCCTCCTCCACCGACAATGTTGCCGCAAGTCCTGATACATCTTTGCGGCTCCCAAATGAATAAAATACTGGGAACTGTGGGCCTCCTCAAGAATCAACTCACAAAGTCCATCCACATTAGGCACACAAACACGACCCTGCATCCTCAAGACTCCGTCATCTCCAACAGTAACCTACTTGGCACCATTGTGCCACACTATGTCCCTAATGAGAAACAAATGAGGGTCGTCATATTGCCGATATCTGATGCGCTCAAATAAAAAAGACCGAGCGACTATGCAAGCTAGAGCACGAGTAGGCTCTGAAATATCCAACCTCACAAACTGGTTGGCCAAAGTCTGAACATCTGATGCAAGTGGCCTCTCACCGATTGGAATGAACACAAGGCTGCCCATACTCGCTGCCTTTCTACTCAATGCGTCAGCCACTACATTGGCCTTCCCGGGATGATATAAGATGGTGATATCATAGTATTTCAATAGCTCTAACCACCTTCTTTGTCTCAAATTGATATCCTTTTGCTTGAACAAATACTGAAGGCTCCGACAATCAGTGAATATCTCGCACGACACACCATAAATATAGTGCTTCCAAATCTTCAGCGCATGAACAATGGCTGCCAACTCTAAATCATGGACAAGGTAATTCTTCTTGTGAACCTTCAACTTTCACGACACATATGCAATCACCCTGCTCTCCTGCATAAATACTGCACCAAGCCCAACACGAGAGCATCACAATATACTGTGTAAGATCTTGAACTTGTGGGCAACACCAACACTGGCGTTGTAGTCAAAGCAGTCTTGATCTTCTGAAAGCTCGCCCACACTCGTCTAACCATTTGAACTAGGAACCCTTCTGGGTCAACCTGGTCAACTGGGCTTCTATAGATGAGATCTGTCTAAGGTTGTGAAAACCTTCTTCTATCTCACCTCAATTTGCGTGCATCCCGGGCATGTAGCCGGGAAACCTTTATGTGAAAAATTGATAAAAATGATAATTTTGTATTGGAAATTTGAATAAAGTTGACTTCAGTCAACATTTTTGGTAAATGAACCGGACCCATGATTTGATGGTCTTGGACGGTCCGCAGAAAAATATGGACATGGGCGTACGCCCGGAATCGAATTCCGAGGTCCCAAGCCCGAGAAATTAATTTTTAAAGAAAATTGTTTTCTGAAAAATATAAATGTTTTTGAAAATGAAAATTGAGGTGAAACTTGTGATATCGGGCCCGTATTATGGTTCTGAAGCCCGGTACAGGTTCGATATGATTTATATGTGTTATCTGTGAAGTTTGGAAATAAACGAACTTCGGTGGCGTGATTCAGACCTTAAATGCAAAAAATTGATGTTTAAAGAAGTTTTGAGAAATTTCATTGATCTTGAGGTTTAATTCGATGCTTATGATGCTATTTTGGTGATTTGATTACTCGAGTAAGTCCGTATGATATTTTTGAGGTCGTGTGAATATTTGGTTTTGAGCCCCGCGGGCTCGGGTGTGTTTCGGATAGTGTTCGGGTCCATTTTCCCTCATTTTCCTCTGTTGTTTCTGCTATCTGGTGTCCCCTTCTTTGGGATCGCATAGGCAAATCCACGATCGCATAGTGTAAAATGGACCAGCCCAGTTTCCTTAATCGCAATCGCACTGTTCACTTTGCGATCGCACAACTTGTAGACTTCACTCTACGGATCGCATACCCACGTTCGCGATCGCACAGTGTTATCTTGGTAGTGGCCATTTCTTCTTCTATGCGATCACAGTTATTGGTCCGCGATCACAGAAGCTAACTTAATCCTTATACACGATCTCATAAGTTGTTCCGCGATCGCGTAGAGCATTTTAAGCCAGCTTCATTGTCCTTCTACGCGATCGCCCCTCGATCCTCGAAATCATGGTGCTTCAAAATCCTGGGCAGATTATAAGTTTCCAAAATCGGGGGTTTCACCATTTTAAACATATTTTGACTTCTAGAACTCGGTTTTGGGCGATTCCTTGAGGGATTTTCACATAAATCGAATTGGTAAGTGTTCTTCCACTAGAATTAAATATATTTCATGAATTAGTTCTTGTTTTTATCATTTAAATCGTGTTTTGGGTTGAGGGGATTGTGGATTTTGAAAAAAAACATCAAAAATGAAAATTCATGATTTGAATGACCAAATGTTATCGGAATTGGATAAACTTAGTATGGGTGAACTCGTATCGGAATGGGTAATCGGAATTTGTAAAATTTGTCGGGTTCCGAGGTGCGGGGCCTGGGGGTCGACTTTTGGGTCGATTTTTATAAATTTGCAAAGATTGAAACTTTATTATTCGAAATCGTTCCTTATACGTTTTATATGTATTTTGAAGTTGTTTTAGTTGATTTTGAGCCGTCAAGAGGCTTTCCCGCCCGAGAAGTCTATTTTTGAGTACCGAGTTGTCGTCTTTGAGGTAAGTATCTTGCCT
>MDKI01236035.1:0-11850 GCA_005239505.1 Nicotiana paniculata | reverse complement strand
TAGCTATTTTTTAAAAGGGGGCTTTCCGATGACCTAGGGTAAAGTACACAAATAGCCTTCAAAGATGAGTTTGACTTTTTGTCCCGCTCTCCATGGTCCGAACTTCAAATTTAACAAATGTTGCCCCTCGCTTGCCTATATCAACCATCAATTTAAAATCATCTCTCTCTTCTCTCATAGCAACCATCATCCTAGAAATTAGGTTTCATTTCCTTCAGTAGTATGCAAAAGAACTCCCAAATATTTTTTAATTATTTTTCTAATTTATTTTTATCTGGATATCCAAATATATATAACACAATAATAATTATATTATTTATATATCACAGTGAATAACATAATAATAATGTGTATATCAAAAAATTATATTAAAGTTATATTTTCCTTCTTTTTATAACACATTCAAATTGAAAACTTAAGTTCAAGATGACTCCACGTGTGTATCTCTTATTGTACATGTATATCTCTATGTACATTAGTGATATCTCATGCATCTGTGTATATTCATGAAAATTTGTGTTATATATACGATATACAATGTGATATATACGGGCATCCATAAAATAATTATGTTGTATACACGATATACAAAGTGATATACACAGACGTCCTTAAAAACTTGTGTGTGATATACACTGATGTATATGATATACAACGTGATATACACATATCGCAGTTGGATTCTTAGGTCTGAATTTTTTACCTACCATCTAAATCACTTCTAATCTTTCTTAAATTTGGTATATAGCCTCGTTTAGGTATTTTCAACCAATTTCAATCACACCCACTTGTTCAATCCAATCAAAAAAAAAAAAAAAAAGAAGTTGAAATGTATTTTATTCTCTCTTAGTTTTTGCTTCTGGTTTCTCTGATGTGAAATCAACCTTACCTTTTCATCCCACTGATTTTATTTGCATAATTTGCAAGAATTTTTGCTAAACTATGAGAGCGAGAGAAGAGATAGAAAAAGAAATACAAGAAGAGAAAATGGGAGAGAAGTAATGATAAGAAGAGAAGTGAGCGGCGAAGGGGGGGAGGGGGAAGCAGACGGTTTGGGCCCAATTGTTTACAAGAGAATATATAAGAGAGAATTTTTTTTAGGATGTGGTTATATAATACTGATTGTTTGGGACTATCTTTGCCAAATCTAATATAAGGCTAACAATTTATCAATTCCTATTATATGTTATTACCTGAGTGCCATTTTCTTTATAATATTTCTGCAAATCTTGGGACGGCCTACTAGTGTAGAATGGGCTATCCGATGGCCCACTAATGTAGATTTCCCATCTGGAAAATGATTTCCGGTGTTCGGTTATTTTGACTTGTAAAAATGTTAGAAATTTTATCTCGTGTTCTATACTACACTACAATTATCACATGCCACATACTTATTTCAGAGGTGTTAATCGGGCGGGCTGGGACGAGCCGGACACAAAAAATGTCAGCCCGTTCGGTTTCAGGGCGGGTTGTTATCGGGCTGGGGCTAACGGGCTGGTGGCGGGCTGGGATTTTACGGGTCTTATAGGGCCCATATGGGTTCGGGCGGGTCGGGCTTTTTTTTAATTTTAATTAAGCTATATTTTTTGTTTTTCAATGTTATTGATAGTTAAGTGTTTGCAAACTTTTAAGGGTTAAAATTAAAGATTAGAATTAAACTTTTAAGGGTTAGAATTAAAAGAACAAACTAAAACTTGCAAATTAAACTATTAAAGTTTACAACTTTACATACTATAATATATAAATTAAAGTTCAAACTTGCACTTATACGTCTAATAATATATTAATATTAAAATAACAAACTAAAACATTAAACATACATGCATAATACATCTAATAATATTAAAATACAAACTAAAACATTAAACATAAATACATAATACGTCTAATAATATTAAAATATCAAACTAAAACATTAAACATAAATGCATAGTACGTCTAATAATATTAAAATAACACAAACTGTCTCAAATCAATTAATCAAACGAATTACTGGTGGATGCTCTAGACAACTCTTCATATGCCTCCTTAAACAGCATGTGCCCGCTTTTGGACGCAGATTTATGATTGTACCACAATTCTTGCACCTTACTTTGTAAACTTCTTCATTTTCTTCTAGCACATCAAAGTGTTCCCAAACATGTGAGCGCACTCTAGTACCACGGGGCATGATTTAACTTGAATGAGAGAAATTGAGATTGAGAGAATGAGAGAAGTTTAGATTGAGAAAGGAGAGATGAGTGAAGAAATGAAGAAGAGGGGTGTTTTTATAGTTTTAGAGAAGGTTAAATTTTCAAATTTCAAATATTTCAAATTTCAAAATTTCAAATATTTCAAATTTCAAACTTCTCAAATTTCAAATATTCAAATATTTCAAATTTCAAACTTTGAGGTGTAGATTTTAAAGTTTAAAAAGTTTAAAGATTTAAATTTGAATTTTAAAATTCTAAATTTGAAAATAGAAAGTAAGTTTCTACTAAAAAAATATTGAATAAGACTAATATGCAATATCAAAAATTCACAATATATAAGTAACTTTGATATTTTTATTGAATAATATATAATACTTCAAATTAATTTGCAAGTTCTTTTTTGATTATTTTAATTTTTGAACTTGCAAATTAAAAGTTTACAACAATTGTTAAAAAAAAAAGAAGAAATAGTAAATCACATGTTTTGCATCATCTTTGTAAGCTCTTCCGTGTCAATGTGAGGTTCTTGGTTTCTGGCATTGGTTGAATAATCGGTACCATAAACCATTATATCTCCAATTTCTTGGTCCTCCACATCATCTACCTCGTCACGCCCTTGATTTCGCCGTTTTGATCTAATCCAGTCTCTGAAGCACACTAGAACTTCCAAAGCGTTGCTGCCCAATGAATGACGAGTATCTCCTAGATGTTGTCTTGCTTGGCTAAATGCACTCCCTGATGCGACTGTTGAAATAGGCACATTTAAAACGTCTCGAGCCATGGCCGAAAGAACAGGAAATTGATTTGAGTTGCTCCTCCACCAACTCAAAGGTAGAAAATCCTTTGTGAGGGGCTCCGGTGACTTTTGCAAGTAGAATTGGAGTTCATCAATATTCCGGCTACTGGTTTGTTGATGCTCTCCTAGTGTAGACCAAATCAAATAATCTTGAACATTATCATCATCTTCCAAAGTTGTTCCAGATGTTGAAGTATTACTTGAAGGAATATTTGCATCTACAACCGAAGAAGCATCAACAATGTTAGCATAATAATTATACAAAGTTTGTAAATGTTTGTGTAGATAAAAAATACAAGTTTCACTATCAGGAGTTTCAGTTGCTCCAATATCCATATAAGTATATAAAACACTGATTAATTGCCGACACTTTATCATTTTGATAGTAGGGTTTAAAATAGCACCAATTAGGTAAATAGGGGGAATTGGGAAGAAATATTTTTTAAACTTATCTAGTATTTGTTCAACAACAACAGTATATCCGTCTTTCGTCTTCAACTTATGTAGTAAAAGAGAAATTTCAGCAATATGAACTAAACCATTTACAATAGTAGGATAATAAGCTCCAGAAACTCAAGTGTAGCCACATAAAATTTTTGTAAAAACTTTACAACATCTTCAATGACATCCCAATTTTTAGATGTTAACAAACGGTTAGGATCGGTACAATGAGAATTAGCAACTTCAGTTATAGGCATTCTATATTTATAACAACATCTTAGGAATAAATAAGTATAATTCCATCTAGTAACTATTTCTTCAGACATGAGTCTTGGTTTTATTCCATAGTGTACATATTTTTCCTTAAATGCATTTAATCTAGCACTTCTATTATTTCCTTGAATTACACCAACAGCTCTCCTAACTAAAGTGATTTCATTGTGAAATAAGTCAAGGCCACTCTTCACAATCAAGTTATAAATATAACACGCACATCTAATATGAAATATTTCAGGAAGTGGTGGGTGTCGATGCAATTTTAGTAATGTAATAGCAGCATTATTGTTAGAAGCATTATCAAATGACATACACAAAACTTTTTCTGCAACATTATAAAATAAAGCAACTTCATAGATAGTATTACTTATAAATGCACCGGTATGACTTTGATCTTCATCATATTTAAAAATAATAATTCATTTTTGCATACAAAAATTATCATCTATCCAATGGCATGTAACAGTTAAATAATTATTTTCATTTATAGCACGACCAATATCAGAAGTAAGAGAAACTCTACAAGAAAGACTGGCGAACAAATAACGTATATATATCTGATATTGTCCATAAAGCCTAAAGATATCAGATCTACAAGTACTTCTAGGAATACCTTTAAACATAGGGTTATAAATTCTTTGAATATAAGTAACAAGATATGGTGAAGAAGCAAAACTAAAAGGTAAACAACCTAAAACAATCATTTTAGCTAATTCTTCTCGGTCTTTTTTAATATCGTATCGGGTTAAGTTTTTGTTGCCTACCTTCATCGCCTACTCCCCAATCAATAGGGTGACTTTCTTCCATGTGCCTACGAAGTTGACCCGTTCCCCCATTCTTACCGGGTTCATGTTTATAAACTTCGTTACATATTTTACATTTTACATAATTTTTCTCATTTTCTAGTCTATCAAAAAAATTCCAACACTTACTTCTTAATCTTAGATTCTTCTTAATCGGCAAAGGAGGCTTACTTGCACTTCCACCCCTAATATTTGTGTTTGGCTAGCATACCGGGTGTAGATGGTGGTGTTTCAAGATTATCGGGTGATTGAATATCATCTAAAATATCATCTAAATCATCATCTATACCATAATTTTCTTGAAGTAGCTCATAATCTATATTTACATTTTCGGGTGAACTTTCAGAAATATGTGTAAAACTACTAGAAGAACCACCTCTTGATCTTTTGGAATTTTTTTTACTATTTCCTCTACTAGTAGTGCAAGATTTTTTGGCCGCTCTAAGTAAATCCATTATGTAATTTAAAATAAAAAATTTAAATAATAATTCTAATTAATAAAGAGAAAGGGATGGAACGAGTGTACCGGGATTCCGAATGCCGCACTAATTTCGATATAGAAAGTAGAAACTCAAACTTCAATTGATAACTTGATACTTGATAATTTATGCCACACTTCACTTGAATTAGAAATATATAATATTTGATAATAATACTTTTGTAATGACTAAACTAAATATTTGATGAAACTTGAAAGTTGAAAACTTGAAATAATGAGTAATTGAGAATATTATCAAGAGAGAATTTGTAACGACCCGGTATGTCGTTACGTATAACTTGCATTAAAATTTTTTTTATTGATGTGTTAGAGTTGGTAGGCTTGAAATCGGAATGATTATAATGAGAATTTAATCACTTTGTCCTTAAAAAAATAGCCTTAGAATGAGAAAAGTCAACTGAGAGTTGACTTATTAGTAAATGACCTCAGAATGTGGATTTTACAACTCGAATACCTTCGTTAGGTGATTTGGGACTTGGGAGTGTGTCCGGAATATTGTTGTGACGCCCGGTGTAGAATTAGGCTTGAATTGGCGAAAGTTAGTTTTTGGTGATTTTCGACCGCAGTGAAAAATAGTCTATCGGGGTCGGAATGGAATTCAGACAGTTGGAACATGTTCGTAATGTCATTTTGGATATGTCTGCAAAATTGCAGGTCAATCGGAGTTGTTTTGAATGGTTTCGGCATCGTTGGTGGATTTTAGAAATATCAAAGTTCTTAGGCCTGAATCCGAGGTAAAATTGGTGTTTTGATGTTAGTTTTGGTTTTTTGAGAGTGCAACTAAGTTTGAATGATCATATGGAATGTGTTGGTAAATTTAGTTGAGGTCTCGAGGGCCTCGGGACGACTTCGGATGGTTAACGGAATTTAACTTGGCCATTTCAAGAATGCTTCGACGTCGTTTCTTCAAGTATAAATGATATCATATTAAACAAAAGAGCTCTGATACCAACTTGTCACGACCCCAAATCCTAACAGGAAGTCTCTTTAGGGTAAATATTTCTAATGTGGTGCTTTGGGTATATTTGAGAGAATATTTTAACGGCTTATGAGCCTTAGACGGTATATCTTTATGCTCGAGTTTCGTGTGGTGAGTCTGGATTGAGAATTTTGGTATTATGGCAAGAAGAAGTATCAATTCGAAGGTAAGTCAGAAGGAACTTAGATAAATAGGACAGCTTGGTAGTAGGTCGGATCGGCATGATAAGGGATATGGTTAGTTCTTTGGGTGTTTATAAGGTAATTAGTTGTTACAGGTGTTTCTTAGCAATTCTCTTGGAATTTTGCGGCATGCGTAGCTTGGTGCAGTTAGAAAGGATTCAGCCCTGGCGGTTTGGTGTTGTACAAATGTGATTCGGGAGTTCTTGATGGTTTCTACCACAATTAGAGATGTATATTTCTACTGGCGTGGGGGCCATGTGATGTATAGTGATTTTGCTTCTAGATGGGATCAAATGGAAACTTCTTGTCTAATTGGGTACGTAGTTGTTTTTGGATAGGAAGGGATCATGAAGTTCTCATATTTATCATAGGATTGCATGGCGTATGCGATATTTTGTGTATAGTGGAGAGTGGCATATGTGAGATCATGGTTCAGTTCTGGAAGGAAGGTCAGAACTAGTAGTTTCAGATGATTAGGTAAAGGATACCACTATTGGGTAGTTGGATGAGAGTATACATTCATAAAGGCAATGTGTTTGAATAAGGATGCTTCATTGGTGTTACGATGCTCTCTTGTTGTATCGACTGCTGATATTCAAGGTTTCTTGGTGACACAAAGGAATTATGGGGGTATCCCTCGTGGAATGATAAAGTATTAGGGGTGTGTTATATATTTGAGTGGTGGAATTGGGATCAGATATGGTAATTGGTGCGCCTCATGGATTTTGAAACTGGGAGTTTTCATGAAAAAATTATTTTTGTAGTTGTGAACTACGAGGATGCGAGCAAAGCTAGTCAGGTGTTAGTATATGTCATGATTAAGTCATTATGAACGCTCAGAGAGTTATGTACCTGTTGTGGGTGACCAGAGTTGACTTAGAGTTATTGGTAGGCCAGTATGGGTGTGTGTTCTGCATCGAATCGGAATTGTTGACACCGAATTGCTAATGTTGAGGGATGTACCATTCGATTGTCATTAAGCTTATTCGTGTTTTCGAGTGATCTATGAGTTGCCTTTCGGTGTTTTGAGGGATTGTGATCGTTGGTTATATGTGCATATGGTGCGATTCTATCGGGGCTTTATAGTGAGATTCGAGTAAGGTAAGTAATTGGGTGTTGCAGGATTGAGACGTGTTAGTTATGTTCTTCTAGGTTGTATGTCATGGTATCGTCCGATTTCCCCGTGGTTATGGAAAAGCACTTTGAGTACTTGATGTGAATGGCGCATGGATATTGATTTTGAGCAAGGTGGCTTGAAATATTTCATGTGGACCACCGTTTGGATAGGATCACGCATTGTAGCGGAGTTATGTAGAGGTATGACCCTTAGTGTCAGATTCGTGTGTCTTGATCTTACGATGTGTGCCAGGCTCTTAGCATGGTGTTAAGATGGTACTTGTTAATGGTAGGATAGTCCTCTCGTGTGAGTCTTCTTTATTTTATAAATTGAGCTTTTGGGATGTTGTTATTGAGTGTACGAGTTGCACAAGTTATGGCTCTGGATGGTATAGTGGTATTGATGCTGATCAGACGAATGGCCACTAGATTTAGCGTGTCCCTTTCATCATTCGAATCATATGAAAGTGTTAGAACGAGGCTTTACCTGATGAGACGTTATTTACCGGTATTGAGTTGTTATAAGAAACTATTGTGATTAGGAATTATCAATGCGAGTGCTTGAGTCATGTAGTGTATTATGGTATTTCATCTCGGGTTGCGGATATGACTTGTTACAGTGTGCTCAGATTTATTCAGTTATCGTTGTGGGATTTTGAGCTTGTAAATTGATTCAGAAGTGAAAATGCAGTTCTAAGGTTTATGGGTCAAGATTGGATTTCGAAATTTCATCTGTGTGGTGCGATCAGACCTATATGGGTCAGGGTGACGTGGAATCATCTCCGAATATGTGCATGGTAGGTTACACGACAATTTTGGTGGTTTTGGAACAACTCTAGGCACGTTCGAGGACTCGAACGTGTGTTTAAGTGGGGGAGAATGTAACGACCCGGTATGTCGTTACGTAGAACTTGCATTAAAATTTCTGTTATTGATGTGTTAGAGTTGGCAGGCTTAAATCGGAATGATTATAATGAGATTTTAATCACTTTGTCCTTAAAAAAATAGCCTTAGAATGAGAAAAGTCAACTGCGAGTTGACTTATTAGTAAACAACCTCAGAATGTGGATTTTACAACTCGAATAGCTTCGTTAGGTGATTTGGGACTTGGGAGTGTGTCCGGAATATTGTTGTGACGCCCGGTGTAGAATTAGGCTTGAATTGGCGAAAGTTAGTTTTTGGTGATTTTCGGTCGCAGTGAAAAATAGGCTATTGGGTTCGGAATGGAATTCAGACAGTTGGAACATGTTCGTAATGTCATTTTGGATATGTCTGAAAAATTTAAGGTCAATCGGAGTTGTTTTGAATGGTTTCGGCATCGTTGGTGGATTTTAGAAATATCAAAGTTCTTAGGCCTGAATCTGAGGTAAAATTGGTGTTTTGATGTTAGTTTTGGTGTTTTGAGAGTGCAACTAAGTTTGAATGATCATATGAGATGTGTTGGTAAATTTAGTTGAGGTCTCGAGGGCCTCAGGACGACTTCGGATGGTTAACGGAATTTAACTTGGCCATTTCAAGAATGCTTCGACGTCGTTTCTTCAAGTATAAATGATATCATATTAAACAAATGAGCTCTGATTACTGTTTGAATGAAGTATTAGATCCTTATTGTAATTACGGACCCGTAGCAAAAAGAATCGTCGAATTTGGACATCGTATGAGGATTTTATGGCCATTTTACCAAGGTTGCCCAGATTTTGCAGGTTAATTACGAAATTGCCCCTGACGGCGTATTAAAAACCTGTATTATTTGCAAATCTTAAAACCTATATATCTCCTTCATTATAAGGCCAAATTGAGTGATTCAAAAGCCTAAATTCATTAGAATTTCACAAGAAATCCATTGAGAGCAGTAAAACACGTGAACAGTATACCTATAACGAGCAGGTCAAGTTTTCTTCCAATTTTTGAACGGGAAGAAGCTTTTGAGGCGATTTTTAAGAGAGAAAATCATTGCTCTTCATAGAGGTAAGTGTTTTGATTATTAAAATTTGTTTATGGGTAATTATAGAATATAATCTCAGTGTTTAATTCATGAAAATTAGTAGAAAAAGTGAAGTTAGGGCTTGAGATTATGAGACCTTCTAGGGATGATTTGAGGGGTCAAACGAACTCCGATTTTAGCGTTCTTTATATGTACGGACTCGTGACATGATGAAGAACAGTTTTGTATAAAAATTTCTGAGTTTCGGAAAGTGGGCCCGGGGGTCGGGTTTTGAGTGGTTTCGGGTTTTGTGCTTAAAATCAATACTTTTCAATTGGAATTCGTTCCTTAAGCATAATTTGATGATAAAGGTCTGATATTTATAGATTTAGAGCCTTCGAAAGTTGATTCGAGAGGCAAGCATGTTGCCTAATAGTTCCGGGCTAGTTTTGAGGTAAGTAATGTCTTTAATCCTGTCCTGAGGGTATGAAACCCCGGACTATGCACCCTTTCACGGGTTTTGAAATAAAAAGGTAGAAACTTTGGAACATCTTTCCTATTTAGGCAACTATTGAGTTGCGAAACTGATTTCTAAGCTATGGTTAATTAGTATTATTTTATTATGATATGATTTGGGCTGTAAGCCATGTTTGGGGCCTAGTGCCGATCTGTTTACTCCTTGGGGCTCTTTTACTGTTTTTCTCCACTTGATATGTTGTGATTTTCACTCAGTCTTTTCCTGATAAATTTTTTTGACACTCAGAGTATTTTGAAACTATTTCTTGAAAATGGAACACTAATTTTGGGTCGAGAACCCGGTATACTTATGGCCTGATGGGCAAATTGAGAGTGTCTGACTGAGTGAGGCTACAGGCCTATGCTGTGAGTGATTTATGCCGTGAGGCGGCTTGATATATATTGTGTTTGGACTGTAGGAGCCCCTCCGGAGTCTGTACACACCCCTAGTGAGCGCCGATACCGATTGAGTGATGATTAATGCCTGATGGGCTAATGTTACAGAGTAACTATGAGGATGCCTGATAGGCTAATGTTACAGAGTGAATGTAAGGATGCCTGATGGGCTAATGTTACCGAGTGACTGTGAGGATGCTTGATGGGCTGATATTAAGTGATGGTGAGGATGCCTTATGGGCAATGGTTATGATAAATGATTTTGGCCTGAGGGGCAGTTTTATGAAGAATTTTACTGAGTTTTCGAATTATGATTTACTTTGTTTTCAAACTGGTTTTTTACTGAGATATACTGATATTATACTTGTTTTCAAAGGATTTCTGGAAACTAATTTCGAACTTATTATTTGATGAATACTATATGGTGACTTGGAATTTTACTGGTTTTGTGGAATGGTGTATGTGTATTGTGTGTTTTATATTACTCAGACTGTGATTTATTTTCATTAATACTAAGTTGGCGTACTCATAAAGACTCCCTGTGCCTCTGTGCACAAATCCAGGTAACGGTTCGGAGCAGTAGCTGTCTTTGCTTGTAGTAGCAGTTCACGGGATTTCGAGGTAGCTGTCCAACGTCCACAGCTTCTCCATTTCCCTTCCTTATTTAGTTTTATCATTCCATTCCTAGACTTTATTTAAGATTTAATTTTTTTCCGTAGATGCTCGTGACCATATTGACTCCAGTCTTGGGAGGTTTTGTTTAGACTATTATTGGGACGCTAAGACTTAATTACACTATTCTATGCTATGATTGCTGCTTATTATTAAATTGTGAACTCTTATAATTGACAAAAGCGTAGTAATGTGATGGTTGGCTAGCCTAGTTCCACGATAAGCGCCATCACGACCTGTTAGGATTTGGGGTCGTGACAGAATTGAGAGAGAATTATAGAGAAAATGAATTGAATTGTGAGGAATAATGAAGAAGAAAGAGGCTATTTATAGTTTTTAAAAGGCTACAATTGTAATTTAGAAATTATAAGGGGTGGGGGGGGGAGGGGCTAAAATATTAATAAAATTGAAAAATATGGCTGTTTTGGGCAGAAATGGCCGTTGGCCAACGGTCCTTTTTGGTATTTGACCGTTGCCAACGGTCAGATTTTTCTATAAAGAAAAAAAAAATATTTCGGGTTAATGGGCTGAACCGGGCTGTAGCCCGTTAAGAACCCGTTAAGGGCTTAACGGGTTGTAGGGGGTTCGGTCACCCGTTAAAAAAAACCTTAACGTTAAAAACCCGCCCCCCGCCCAACCCGTCCCAACCCGACCAATATGCTACAGTAACAGGCTGACACGGGTTGAACCGGGCTGTTAGCGGGTCAGCCCGGCCAGATTAACACCTCTAACTTATTTATCCAATCAAATATTAGAAAATGACAAAAAATTCAAACACTAGAAAATAAACCAAAAGATATTATTAAGGGAATTTTTAAGTCCTACGATTGTTTGAAGGAAAACATTTTTCGCAAAAAAGAAAAAGTTACTTACGAAAATAATTCATCCGTACCAAACTCATAAATAAATTTCAATTGTGTTAGCTCTGTACTTAAGTCATATAATTCCCCATAGGCTTAAAACAAGTTTCATTGTTTTTCTAGTGAAAATTTATTGGGCGATTTGCAGTCATGCCCTACATAGCAGCCATCTTTTAACCTATACCCTATTTTTAAAAA
>ML344568.1:0-27436 GCA_005239505.1 Nicotiana paniculata | reverse complement strand
GATTGGAAGGGGTCCGGTGGCCGGACGGCGGGGGGAATTCTAGGGCGGCTAGGGTTTTCTAGAAAGAGGAGAGAGGTAGATCCGGGTGGAAGGGGGGTTAGGTTTTGTGAAATGAGGGGGGTAGGGTTTGATTTGGACATATATATAGTTCAGGGGTGTGGGGTTCGGATCCGTTGGATCAAATGATCCAACGATTGGGATTTAATGGGGGGCGAAACGGCGTCGTTTGGCTTTTATGGGGGCAGGCCGGGTTAAGGGTTTGGGCTGGGTTGTTTGAGTGTTAGGAAAAAAGATTTGGGCCTGGGCAGCTTTGGCCCAGGTCCGATTTTAACTCNATTATGACCAATAAATTCGTAGTGCAGAATTTCAATGATTTTGAAAGATGAATTATGGATATGCAAGCAATGCGAATAATTCACAATTAATTACCGAAAAGTCAGTCAATATTTATAAAATCAATTGATTTATTGGGATTTTTATAGGACGATACGGCGAGTAAAAATCACATGCTCACAGTTGGCACCTAATCTTTCCTTGGCACAAGGCAAAACTATAAGTTTGGGGGAGATACAAGGAATGCAACAAAGTGAAAAAGAAGATACAAAAGAAAGAAAAGGAAAGGCAATGAAAAAGAAAGAAAAGAAAAAAAAATCAAAAAGCCAAAAGGAATAAACAAAGTAGAAGAATTAAAGGGAATCAATGAAAGAAATGATATTAAAGGTGTGGAATGCTTAGAAAGGAGAAAAATGATGTGAATGAACAAAAAGGTGTGATAGTGTGTCTCTCGAACCCAGCAGAAAGAGCTAATTGACTCAAGAAGTCAACAGAATATGAAACAAATGAAGTGCTTAAGGGAAGATAGAACTCACTTTGACCAAATATTTCCTACCTTAAACCAAAAGCCTTCATCATGCACCCACAAAAGTCCTATATGATCTTGAGTTGAATGAAGCTTACATTAGTGGTGACTTACATGAGGGGAAAGCCTATGGTACTTTGAGCCGGACTTGAGTCTTTTCTTTGAGAGAGATGAGTGAACTCCCATTATCCTCATTCTGAGCGTTACAAGTCTAAAGTGAGGTGCTTAGGGAGATTGAGGAGTATGAGTTTGGGTTCCAAAATGACCAAAGTAGAAGTAAGAGTTTCATTAATGAGTCGAGTCAACTCTTGATGCTCTTGTGTCGCACTTAAATCCATGGTTTTGAAAGGGTAAAATATTGTTAATGGTTCATTTGTATTGAGGGCAATTGTTAGTCCCAATTGATGCTAGAAGAGGTTACCTTAGGAGAGCCGAATTTTCTTAGAATTACTCAAAAAGGGGCGGGGCTTATTTTGTTTGCTTGAGGACAAGCAAAAGCTTAAGTTTGGGGGAGTTGATAACTAGGGATTTTACCTTGTTTTACGCTCTATCTCGCTTAAATTTTGGATGCAATTGTACACAAAATAGTCCAAAAGGCTTACATGTTGTGCTTGTTGCAGGGTTGAGTCAAAAAGAATGACAAATAGTCAAAGATCTGCTCAAAAAGAGTAAAACTTGCACAAGTACCAAGAACAACCAGAAGTCATAGTCAAAGTGATAACTGCGGACCGCGGTCAGCGGTGGTGAGGTTCATAGAGTTATTTTCAAGGCAAAAGTCCACCGCGGCTGCAGTTCATTCTACGCGGACCGCGGTGAGGAGATTCAGAGAACCAATTTTGAAGTCCAAAAGCATCGCGGACTGCGGTCCATTTTACGCGGTCCGCGGTCAAGAAGAATCAGAGGCCCAGCACTTGAAGCCTAGAAGTCTACCACGGACCGCGGTCCTTTCTTCGCGGTCCGCGATGAAGCCACCGCGAACGCAGTCCAATTTATGCGGGCCGCAGAGGCCAAGTTCAGAGACATGATTTGTGAGACCAAAAAGCCTCACCGCAGTCGCTGTCCATTCTTGGCGGTCCACGGTGACCCCGCAGGGGAATTTTTGTCCGGAATTTTTGGCTGAGTACAAATAGCTTCTTTTGTATTTTCTTAGGTTAAGCTTGGTATCAGATATTGTGGGCAGCTCGTGAATAGCTTATTTTCATCTTTTTGAGCAATTTTAGCTAGATTTCAACATTGAATCTTCTTATTTAATTTTATAATTCAATCATATAGGTTTTGCTTCATCTATTTCTGTGATTTCTTCATTGATTATGAGTAGCTAAACCCATTATCTAGGGTTGTGGCTCAACCCTAGTGTGGGTCTTTAATGGGTTCTTAAAATTAGGGCTTAGATGTTTATGGGTGATGGATATTTGGGTTGATTTGTGGTTTTCTTGTTAAAATTGGTGGTTGCAAACACTAATTGGTGTTCAATTGACTTGGGTCCTTCTTGAGAAAGAGGACTTGAGTCTAGGAAATCAACCCAACAAGGAATTGGGATGAAATCGGGAGAACTGATAGTCCCAATTAACGGGTTAAACCTCGAGAGAGTAAAAACCTACTAGAGCCCATATTGCTTGTGCAAATTTGACACCTAATTGACCTTGAGAAAGGGAATTAGGCATAGCCACTCAAACTACCGAGAGGTATAGAGCGGGTAACTTTGGAGCATTGGCTATATCATAATTCCCCGAGTAACATCTTTTCCTTATATATTAGAATCCGTTAATTACTCGCCTAGGTAAAAGTCATAACCCTAGTGCTTTTACCCAATTAGAAAACAGCCCAAAAACATAATAGTATTTCAATTGCAATTATCATTAGTATAAATCGTTGTTATAGTATAAAACCAAAAAATTATGAAAAGTGCAATTAAGAGCACAAACCACTGCTAGATCACTTAGAAAATCAACTCCAAATCATAACTCTCTGAGGATTCGATCCCGACCTTTCGGGTAAAAGTTGCACCGACCCTCATCTTCCTACTTTAATAGTAGTGTGGGTGAGAGCCGATCAGTTAACATAGCGAGGGAGATTGAGTCAGCTCGCCGCCATGAGCGGGTTGAGAGGGAGGCCAAGAGGCCTCGAGGATCTGGTAGCTATGGTGGTGTTCACTTAGGAGATCAGTCTCAGCACAGCAGAGGTCGTTCATTTAGGCCTCCATAGCCAGCTCGTTCAGTCTACAGTGGTGCTTCATCAGGACACGGTCCCTGTAGCTCTCATCCATGCCTTTATCCCTCCCAACCCAGAGTTCATCTCGGCCACCATCAATTTAGGGTTCTTCAGCACATGGCTCTTCTAGCGGCTATTCTTGTTCTAGGGATTTCCTTCAGTCCCCACTGTCTTTTGCTGAGAGGGGTTGCTTCGAGTGTGCGGATCCGGGTCATATCAAGGGATAGTCCCCACCTTTCTGGTAGTTCATTTCAGCAGAGGGGCAACCTCCACCTTCAGCACCAGTTTCTACACCACCCGCTTAGACAGCTAGGGGTGGAGGCCAGTCAGTCAGAGGTCTCCCTAGAGGGGGAGGTCGATCAGGTGGAGGGCAGGCTCGCTTCTATGCCCTCCCGGCCAGACTAGATGCCATAGATTCGGATGCAATGATTACAGGTATTATCTCAGTCTGCCACCGAGATGCTTCGATATTATTTGATCCTAGTTCCACGTATTCATATGTTTCATCATACTTTGCTCATTTATTGGATATACCCCCGTGAGTCCTTGGTTACATCTATTCATGTGTCGACTCCGGTGGGTGCTACTGTGGTGTTGGACCGGGTGTACCGGTCTTGTGTCATATTTATTGGGGGTCTGGAGACCCGGGCAGATCTATTATTTCTTAGCATGGTTGACTTCGATGTGATATTAGGCATGGATTGGCTATCTCTGTGCCATGCGGTTCTTGACTGTCACGCCAAGACCGTGACCTTAGCTATGCCCGGATTGTCGAGGATTGAGTGGAGAGGTTCAGGGGAGTATGTTCCTAGTAGGGTGATTTCCTACTTGAAGGCTTAGCGTATGATTAGGAAGGGATGTGAGTCTTATTTGGATTTTGTGAGGGATGTTAGAAGTGAGACTCCTTCTGGTTATTCCGTTCCTGTGGTCCGTGATTTTCCGGACGTATTTCCCGCAAACCTGCCAGTCATGCCACCTGACAGGGACATTGATTTTGGTATTGACTTGGTTCCAGGCACCCAGCCTATCTCAACCCCACCTTATCGTATGGCACCAGCGGAGTTGAAGGAATTGAAGGAGCATCTTCAGGAACTCCTAGATAAGGGGTTCATCCGGCCTGGTGTTTCACCTTGGGGTGCACCGTTGTTGTTTGTGAAGAAGGACGGGTCTATGCGCATGCGTATTGATTATCGGCAACTAAACAAGGCTACGGTGCAGAACCGGTATACTTTTCCTCGCATTGATGACTTGTTTGACCAGCTTCAGGGAGCTATAGTGTTCTCCAAGATTGACTTGAGGTCTGGGTATCATCAGTTGAAGATCCGGGATTCTGACATTCCGAAGACTGCTTTCAGGACTAGATATGGCCACTATGAGTTCCTCGTTATGTCATTTGGGCTGACCAATGCCCCAGCAGCCTGTAATAAAGCTTTTGAGACCTTGCTTGCAAAGTATGGTGTAAATCACAAAGTTACCACCCCCTATCATCCTCAGGTGAGTGGCCAAGTTGAAGTCTCAAACAGGGAAATCAAGAGTATATTGTCAAAGACGGTCAATGAAAATAGGACCGATTGGTCAAAGAAGTTTGATGACGCTCTATGAGCTTATAAGACTGCTTATAAGACCCCGATCGGTATGTCTTCGTACCGATTGGTGTTTGTGAAAGCTTGCCATCTACCGGTTGAGTTAGAGCACAAGTTCATGTGGGCCTTGAGGAAGTTGAATCTTGAATGGGATGTGGCAGCAAATCTTCGTGTGGAGCAGCTTAATGAACTTGACGAATTAAGATTCCATGCCTACTCCAGTTCGTCCTTGTACAAGGACAAAATGAAGTACCTTCATGATAAGTATGCTCGTGGCAAGGAGTTCAAAGTAGGTGACTTGGTTCTATTGTTCAACTCTCGGTTACATCTATTTCCGAGAAAGCTTAAGTCAAAATGGAGCGGACCTTTTGAAGTTGTGTTTGTGACTCCATTTGGTGCACTTGATCTAAATAACAAAAGTGGGGAGATTTTCAGAGTAAATGGGCACAGGGTCAAGCACTACCTAGGCAAAATTGATGACATCCATGTGGTAGCACTTCTCCATCTCAAATGAACTTGGTAACATGCATCGTGCTGTGATGTTAAATCAATGCGCTTCTTGGGAGGCAACCCATATGTCTTTATTTCTGTTTTTCTTTGATTTTCTTGGTAGTATATGACTCATTTTTTCACTAACTGGTTTTGGGATGTTGTAGGATTATTTTGATGTAGGGCAAAAAGCTAAGTGCAGGAATTCCAGCTCTCTGAAGTTTGCATTGCGGACCGCAGTCCTCTTTTCGTGGTTGGTGGAGTCATCGCCTAAGTAAATAGGTCTTTGAAGTTTGCATCATGGCCGCGGTACCCTTTTTTCGCGGACCGCGGTACACCACTGTGGCCGCGGTTGATTCTTCGCGGTCCGCCGGTGGCCACTTTTCCATTTGCCAAGAAAACTGAAGGACCACGGTCGCTTTAATGCTGTCTGCGGTAGGTAAGTACAGTGGGTCCTAGGACCCTTCTATAAATAGACCTTCAGGGCTTCATTTTACACTTTACGCACTTTGACACTCCATAGTGAAATTTTAACTGTGCATCACTCATCTCACTTTCAAGTGTTCATTTCATTCATCAAATCTTCATCCCACATCTAGTAAGTGTAATTGTTATTCCATAACTTCTTAATTTGATTATTTTCTTGTTTATTTGGTAGATTTCTTCTCTTTTTCTCCCTTTTTCTTCTTTAAGCCATTAACCATGTTAGGGTTTGTTCATAATGCTCAGTTTTGACCCTTGGTAGTTAATTTCACTGATTAAACACTTAGGGTTTTAACAACATGTGCTTTTGAAATTGAAATTAGCTGTAAAAATTGAAACCCTAGTTTTTGGAATGAGCGCAGTCCGCGGTGCTTTTTCGCGGACCGCAGTGCTTGAATGGTCAGTCTCCAATTGATGACTGTGGACCACGGTCCTTTTTGTGCGGTCCACGGTGCTTCACTTCAGAGAAGGGGTATTCTGAATCCCACTTATCCGCGGACCGCGGTGCCCGAGTGCGGACTGTGATCGCTTTTTGCGGTCTGCGGTGCCCACATTCAGAGAGCTTATCCTTCAGTACCCTCCTCACCATGGATTGCGATCCTTTTTGTGCGGTCCACAGTACCAACTACATCAACTCAGTTCTCTATTTCTAGTACTTCTCTGTTCTTTAATCTCTGCACTGTTGGAGACTAACAATCTTTAAATGATTTGTATTTGCAAAGAATGGTCCTAGCAAGAGGAGGTAGTCGTAAACCTAGTGACAGGGGAGAGTCTTCCCGGTGGAGAGTTCAAGGAACAACTAAACTAGCCCCCAAAGTCCGGTAGGCTACAAAAACAACACGAAAAGCAACCCGGGTCATAGATACAACTGCTTCCCAGTCGGGGAGTGAGTATGCACCATCCGGAGAGGCCTCTTCATAGTATACACCAGAATTTGTACTTGCTATACCTTCTGACTCTCCCCCTTCCCCAGCACCAGCCCATTCTGAGTCATCTGAAGGCTCAACAGCAGGGAGTGATAATGCAGACTCCACCTCACCCACAGCTTTCCTGTCAGATGAACAATCCGGGGATGAAGAAGTAGGAGGTGAACCCCAAGTTGAGGGAGTTGAGAGAACAAGGAATCCTGAAATGTGGCAAGATAGATTCGTGAGTGAGGCGGCTTTCCATAGATTCCGGGAATGGTGGACGGAGAGGAAACTGATATCGGAGCGCATGTTCATCAAAAAGGATCTATTGCCACTCAACCCCAATGTGAAAAGACAGTTTAGGGAGAGAAAGGGATGGGATTACTTCTCTTGCTACTTGTCGGATGCCAATGAACATCTTATCAAGGAGTTTTACACTAATTTGGCCGATCTGAAGAAGGACTCCAAGGCAACCATTGTGAGGAATCTCACTGTACCTTTTGATGGGGAGACATTAAATGCATATCTGGGGTTTGATGATGAAACAGAGTACTTAGAAAAGTTGAATGCAGGTGATGAGGCCCGTCATTGGCTAGCGGAGCACTTGGCCATCCCAGGTGAAACCCCTGACTGGTTGTAAGCAGGGAGGACAATTTTTAGGAGAACGTTAAACTTTGAGGCTAAAGGTTGGGAGAAGTTCGTATGCAACAGGCTTGACCCCACCTTCCATGAAAATTCTATTCCTCTCAGGTGGTTTTTCTTGATTGCTTCTATCATGGCGGGGTACCCGATTAATGTCGGGAATGTTATGTCCACCGTTATCACCCGGGTGGTAAATGAAGATGATAGAGCTTACCCCTTCCCAAACTTCATAACCATGTACTGTGAAGATCAAAAGGTTGAAAAGAGAGGGTTTTATGTGAAGTTGAAGCAAAAAGCTCATTTCTCCTAGTACGACCTTTAGAGTGATGACAACCCAAAGAGCAAGAAGTTCAAGGGTAAGTCCATTGCTTCCATTGGCCAGTCTGAAGAGCCAGTGGTTGTAGTGGAATCTTCTCAGCCCGAGTCAGCCATCCCAGAGAGTGCTCTGGGCCCCTCCACTTCAGCAGACCCAGGCATTCCTCCATCCGGGGCATATCGTTTGACTACCCACAGACTGAGCCAGTCCCTTTCCAGCATCAACAAATGCATGGAGGCAGCTACTTCTAAGTTGTCTGTACATTCTACGTCTGTGGAAGCCCAAGTTGCACCTCCCCAACCACAGGTTCCCCAGTCCATTGAGGATACTCTCAAGGAACTTCTGGACAATCAGAAGAAAATCCTTGACAACCAGAAGTTGATTCTGGAAGCTGATGGTTCCCACGGGAAGGCATTAAAGGATCTTGCAAAGGAGACCAAGAGGCTAAAGAAGACCCGTGCATCCAAGGAGCCAGTGAAGGAGCTGAGGAAGGAGGTGGATAAGCTCAAGGAGGACCACCTGCCATTGGATTTGTTGCTGCAGGACCCCACTGCCCAAACTAGGCTAGAGCCAGAGGAAGATAG
Organism: Nicotiana paniculata; assembly: GCA_005239505.1. NCBI lineage: Eukaryota > Viridiplantae > Streptophyta > Magnoliopsida > Solanales > Solanaceae > Nicotiana > Nicotiana paniculata. The sequence goes on along the minus strand of ML344568.1, from coordinate 19,361 downwards.
GCCAGCAAAGAGGAGGAGAGTGCTGTCAGGGACAGATGGCATTGTGATAGAGTTGGCAGACCCACCAGTTCAGGACCAGGCTACATAGGAGGCTCGGGTCAAGATCCCGACGGACACACAGGGTTCTAGGGACCAATAACAGGTTCTCACACAGACCACAACCCTGGGACCCACACTGAGGATCCCACACAGACAGAGGGTTTATAGGGAATTTCTCTTTACTCTCTTTCTCCTTATTTTTGTGAGCTTATTTTGATAGTTAGCATTGAGGACAATGCTAGCTTTTAGTTGGAGGAGTGGCCCTATTTTGATTTGATTTGGATGACTGTATAAATTAGATACTATTTTTATTATGCATTCTTTTTTATTTTGGTATGTACATAACTTTAATATTCTAGTACTTTTCTTATTTTTGCAATTTTTGGTTTGTATATAAAGTTACTTTCCAATGTATATATTCATCCCCCTTTATGTATATTCGATTAAATCCCCTCTTGTACATATTCATTCTACTTTACGCATTTTACTTTCCGCATTTTTCCTTTTTATAGCTTCTTATTTTATTTTCATAGCTTTTTGTTTTGAATTTTTCGTGTGCAATAAGCCTTTTGTTTTCTTAATGCTACGGTTCTTTCCAAAGGTGGAATTTGTGTGAACCGGGTGGCTCTTCCCGAGGATGGATGGTGTGACAACCTTCTTAAGGGTTTGAGTCTGTTTTTTCTTTTTGTTTATTTTTAATAGCTAGTGAATAGAGGTGCCTCAAGAAAATCTTCACTTGGGTCTAACATATTTTCCTTTGATCCTATAGTCAAAAACAAATCGTTGTGTTTAGGATGGTGAAAGTTGTGACCTTGAGACTCTTGTGTTGGCCGATAATCATCAAATGGTTTTTCGAGACCATTGTGTTGCTCAAAGCATAACTAAGGTCGTTGTGGGCCCCCGACTCTGTTTCTTTAGAAATCCCATAGCTTGAGTGGTGAGAGTTTGAATCGCAAGTCCAAGTCTCCTTCCATTAGTCTAGAACTTGCCCTGAATGGTTGTCTAGACGAAATCCTAAGTATAGTTTAACTTGAGAAGTGATTATAGGCTCCCTTGATCAGAACAGTGACTTGAACATTTACACAGCCTACCAATGACAATTTCCCTAGTCAACCCTTTTGAGCCTTAGACCTTTTTCTTTCAAAAACCCTGATACAAGCCTTTACCCATTTCGACCCTCTGTTGGCACCTAATCTTTCCTTGGCACAAGGCAAAACTATAAGTATGGGGGAGAGACGAGGAATGCAACAAAGTGAAAAAGAAGATACAAAAGAAAGAAAAGGAAAGGCAATGAAAAAGAAATAAAAGAAAAAAAAATCAAAAAGCCAAAAAGAATAAACAAAGTAGAAGAATTAAAGGGAATCAATGAAAGAAATGAGATTAAAGGTGTGGAATGCTTAGAAAGGAGAAAAATGATGTGAATGAACAAAAAGGTGTGATAGTGTGTCTCTCCAACCCAGCAGAAAGAGCTAATTGACTCAAGAAGTCAACAGAATATGAAACAAATGAAGTGCTTAAGGGAAGATAGAACTCACTTTGACCAAATATTTCCTACCTTAAACCAAAAGCCTTCATCATGCACCCACAAAAGTCTTATATGATCTTGAGTTGAATGAAGCTTACATTAGTGGTGACTTACATGAGGGGAAAGCCTATGGTACTTTGAGCCGGACTTGAGTCTTTTCTTTGAGAGAGATGAGTGAACTCCCATTATCCTCATTCTGAGCGTTACAATTCTAAAGTGAGGTGCTTAGGGAGAGTTGAGGAGTATGAGTTTGGGTTCCACAATGACCAAAGTAGAAGTAAGAGTTTCATTGATAAGTCGAGTCAACTCTTGATGCTCTTGTGTCGCACTTAAATCCATCGTTTTGAAAGGGTAAAATGTTGTTAATGGTTCATTTTTATTGAGGGCAATTGTTAGTCCCAATTGATGCTAGAAGAGGTTACCTTAGGAGAGCCGAATTTTCTTGGAATTACTCAAAAAGGGGCGGGGCTTATTTTGTTTTCTTGAGGACAGGCAAAAGCTTAAGTTTGGGGGAGTTGATAACTAGGGATTTTACCTTGTTTTACGCTCTATCTCGCTTAAGTTTTGGATGCAATTGTACACAAAATAGTCAAAAAGGCTTACATGTTGTGCTTGTTGCAGGGTTGAGCCAAAAAGAATGACAAATAGTCAAAGATCTGCTCAAAAGGAGTAAAACTTGCACAAGTACCAAGAACAACCAGAAGTCATAGTCAAAGTGATAACTGCAGACCGCGGTCAGCGGTGGTGAGGTTCATAGAGTTATTTTCAAGGCAAAAGTCCACCACGGCTGCAGTCCATTCTACGCGGACCGCGGTGAGGAGATTCAGAGAACCAATTTTGAAGTCCAAAAGCATCGCGGACCGCGGTCCATTTTACGCGATCCGCGGTCAAGAAGAATCAGAGGCCCAGCACTTGAAGCCTAGAAGTCTACCACGGACCGCGGTCCTTTCTTCGCGGTCCGCGATGAAGCCACCGCGAACGCAGTCCAATTTATGCAGGCCGCAGTGGCCAAGTTCAGAGACATGATTTGTGTGACCAAAAAGCCTCACCGCAGTCGCTGTCCATTCTTGGCGGTCCACGATGACCCCGCAGAGGAATTTTTGTCCGGAATTTTCGGCTGAGTACAAATAGCTTCTTTTGTATTTTCTTAGGTTAAGCTTGGTATCAGATATTGTGGGCAGCTCGTGAATAGTTTATTTTCATCTTTTTGAGCAATTTTAGCTAGATTTCAACATTGAATCTTCTTATTTTATTTTATAATTCAATCATATAGGTTTTGCTTCATCTATTTCTATGATTTCTTCATTGATTATGAGTAGCTAAACCCATTATCTAGGGCTGTGGCTCAACCCTAGTGTGGGTCTTTAAGGGGTTCTTAAAATTAGGGCTTAGATGTTTATAGGTGATGGATATTTGGGTTGATTTGTGGTTTTCTTGTTAAAATTTGTGGTTGCAAACACTAATTGGTGTTCAATTGACTTGGGTCCTTCTTGAGAAAGAGGACTTGAGTCTAGGAAATCAACCCAACAAGGAATTGGGATGAAATCATGAGAATTGATAGTCCCAATTAACGGGTTAAACCTCGAGAGAGTAAAAACCTACTTGAGCCCATATTGCTTGTGCAAATTTGACACCCAATTGACCTTGAGAAAGGGAATTAGGCATAGCCACTCAAACTACCGAGAGGTATAGAGCGGGTAACTTTGGAGCATTGGCTATATCATAATTCCCCGAGTAACATCTTTGCCTTATATATTAGAATCCGTTAATTACTCGTCTAGGTAAAAGTCATAACCCTAGTGCTTTTACCCAATTAGAAAACAGCCCAAAAACATAATAGTATTTCAATTGCAATTATCATTAGTATAAATCGTAGTTATAGTATAAAACCAAAAAATTATGAAAAGTGCAATTAAGAGCACAAACCACTGCTAGGTCACTTAGAAAATCAACTCCAAATCATAACTCTCTGAGGATTCGATCCCGACCTTTCGGGTAAAAGTTGCACCGACCCTCATCTTCCTACTTTAATAGTAGTGTGGGTGAAAGCCGATCAGTTGACATAGCCAGGGAGATTGAGTCAGCTCGCCGCCATGAGCGGGTTGAGAGGGAGGCCAAGAGGCCTGGAGGATCTGGTAGCTATGGTGGTGTTCACTTAGGAGATCAGTCTCAGCACAGCAGAGGTTGTTCATTTAGGCCTCCATAGCCAGCTCGTCCAGTCTACAGTGGTGCTTCATCAGGACACGGTCCCTGTAGCTCTCATCCGTGCCTTCATCCCTCCCAACCCAGAGTTCATCTCGGCCACCATCAATTTAGGGTTCTTCAGCACATGGCTCTTCTAGCGGCTATTCTTGTTCTAGGGATTTCCTTCAGTCCCCACTGTCTTTTGCTGAGAGGGGTTGCTTCGAGTGTCCGGATCCGGGCCATATCAAGGGATAGTCCCCACCTTTCTGGTAGTTCATTTCAGTAGAGGGGCAACCTCCACCTTCAGCACCAGTTTCTACACCACCCGCTCAGACAGCTAGGGGTGGAGGCCAGTCAGTCAGAGGTCTCCCTAGAGGGGGAGGTCGATCAGGTGGAGGGCAGGCTCGCTTCTATGCCCTCCCGGCCAGACTAGATGCCATAGATTCGGATGCAATGATTACAGGTATTATCTCAGTCTGCCACCGAGATGCTTCGATATTATTTGATCCTTGTTCCACGTATTCATATATTTCATCATACTTTGCTCATTTATTGGATATACCCCGTGAGTCCTTGGTTACATCTATTCATGTGTCGACTCCGGTGGGTGATACTGTGGTGTTGGACCGGGTGTACCGGTCTTGTGTCATATCTATTGGGGGTCTGGAGACGCGGGCAGATCTATTATTTCTTAGCATGGTTGACTTCGATGTGATATTGGGCATGGATTGGCTATCTCTGTGCCATGTGTTTCTTGACTGTCACGCCAAGACCGTGACCTTAGCTATGCCCGGATTGTCGAGTATTGAGTGGAGAGGTTCAGGGGAGTATGTTCCTAGTAGGGTGATTTCCTACTTGAAGGCTTAGCGTTTGATTAGGAAGGGATGTGAGTCTTATATGGATCTTGTGAGGGATGTTAGAAGTGAGACTCCTTCTGTTGATTCTGTTCCTATAGTCCGTGATTTTCCGGACTTATTTCCCGCAAACCTGCCAGGCATGCCACCTGACAGGGACATTGATTTTGGTATTGACTTGGTGCCAAGCACCCAGCCTATCTCAACCCCACCTTATCGTATGGAACCAGCGGAGTTGAAGGAATTGAAGGAGCAGCTTCAGGAACTCCTAGATAAGGGGTTCATCCGGCCTGGTGTGTCACCTTGGGGTGCACCGGTGTTGTTTGTGAAGAAGAAGGACGGGTCTATGCGCATGTGTATTGATTATCGACAACTAAACAAGGCTACGGTGAAGAACCAGTATACTTTTCCTCGCATTGATGACTTTTTTGACCAGCTTCAGGGAGATATAGTGTTCTCCAAGATTGACTTGAGGTCCGGGTATCATCAGTTGAAGATCCGGGATTCTGACATTCCGAAGACTACTTTCAGGACTAGATATGGCCACTATGAGTTCCTCGTTATGTCATTTGGGCTGACCAATACCCCAGTAGCCTTTACGCACCTGATGCATAGCGTGTTTCGGCCTTACCTGGATTTTTTCATCATTGTGTTCATTGATGACATCCTGGTATATTCTCGTAGCCAGGAGGAGCATGCTTAGCATTTGAGGGTTGTGTTGCAGAGGTTGAGGGAGGATAAGTTTTATGCAAAATTCTCCAAGTGTGAGTTTTGGCTTGGGTCAGTAGCTTTCTTAGGGCACGTGGTGTCTAGTGAGGGTATTCAGGTTGATCCGAAGAAGATTGAGGCGGTACAGAGTTGGCCCAAACCGTCCTTAGCTACGGATATTAGGAGCTTCCTTGGTTTGGCGGGATATTACCGTCGCTTTGTGGAAGGTTTCTCTTCTGTTGCTTCACCCTTGACCAGATTGACCCAGAAGGGTGCTCCATTCAAATGGTCTGAAGAGTGGGAGGAGAGCTTTCAAAAGCTCAAGTCAGCATTAACCACAGCTCCGGTATTGGTTTTACCTACTGGTTCGAGTTCTTATACAGTTTACTATGATACTTCTAGAGTTGGCTTGGGAGCGCTACTGATGTAGGACGGTAGGGTGATTGCCTATGCATCTAGACAGTTGAAGGTGCACGAGAAGAATTATCCAGTGCACGATCTTGAGTTAGTTGCCATTGTCTATGCCTTAAAGATTTGGCGTCATTATTTGTATGGAGTGAAGTGTGAGATTTTCACCGACCATCGTAGCTTGCAGTATCTGCTGAAGCAGAAGGACTTGAATTTGCGTCAGAGGAGATGGTTGTAGCTTCTGAAGGATTATGACCTCACCATTTTATATCATCCGGGGAAGGCCAATGTAGTGGCCGATGCCCTGAGTCGCAGAGCAGCGAATTTGGGGAGTCTAGCCTACCTTTCAGCAGCAGAGCGACCTTTGGCACATGATGTTCAGGCTCTAGCAGGGCAGTTGGTGAGATTGGATTTGTCAAATCCTCCTCGGGTATTAGCTAGCATGGCTTCCTGGTCTTCCCTTTATGATCAGATTAGAGCACACTAGTATGATGACCGGCACTTGTTAGTCCTTCAGGACAGGGTCCATCGAGGTGATCCCAGGGATGTGACTATTAGTGATGACAGGGTTATGAGGATGCAGGGCCATATTTGCGTGCCCAATGTGCATGGGCTTCGAGAGTTGATATTAGCATAGGCCCATAGCTCGCGGTATTTCATTCATCACGGTGCCGCGAAGATGTCCAGGATCTGAGACAACAGTATTGGTGGAGGCGGATGAAGAGAGATATTGTTGAGTATGTAGCCCGGTATCTCAACTGCCAGCAGGTCAGTATGAGCACCAGAGACCAGGTGGATTACTTTAGAGGTTAGATATTCCGGAGTGGAAGTGGGAGCGGATCACCATGGACTTTTTAGTTGGGCTCCCACGGACTTCGAGGAGATTTGATGCTATTTGGGTCATTGTAGATCGGCTGACCAAGTCCACGCACTTCATTCCTGTCAGTTCTACTTATACTTCGGAGTAGTTAGCTGAGATCTACATCAGGGAGATTGTCTGATTGCATGGGGTTCCAGTTTCTATCATTTCTGATAGAGGTACTCAGTTCACATCTCAGTTTTGGAGTGTCGTGTAGAGAGGTTTGGGTACTCAGGTAGAGTTGAGAACTGCATTTTATCCTCAGACCGACGGGCAATCGGAGCAGACTATTCAGATTTTGGAGAAAATGTTGCGTGCCTGCGTGATTGATTTTGAAGGTTCATGGGACCAGTTTCTGCCACTCGCGAAGTTTGCATATAATAATAGCTACCAGTCCAGTATTCAGATGGCCCCGTATAAGGCGTTATATGGTAGGAGGTGTAGATCTCTGGTTGGTTGGTTTGAGCCCGGTGAGGCTAGGCTATTAGGCACAGATTTCGTTCAGGATGCGCTGGAGAAGATGAAGTTGATTTAGGAGCGACTTCACACGGCGCAGTCTAGGGAGAAGAGTTATGCGGACTGGAAGGTCCGGGATGTGTCTTTCATGGAGAGAGATAAGGTATTGCTGAAGGTGTCACCCATGAAGGGTGTTATGAGGTTCGGGAAGAGGGGAAAGCCGAGTCCACGATTTATTGGTCCGTTTGAGGTGCTTCAAAGGATTGGAGAGATGGCTTATAGACTTACCTTGCCACCCAGCTTATTGAGTGTTCATCCGGTATTCCATGTGTCGATGCTCCGGGTATATTGGTGATCCATCTCATGTTTTGGACTTCAACACAGTTCAGCTCGAGGGCGATATGTCATATGAGGTAGAGTCGGTGGCTATTTTGGGTTGCCAGGTCAGAAAGCTGAGGTCTAAGGATATAGCTTCAGTGAAGGTGCAGTAGAGAGGGTAGCCATTGGAGGAGGCTACTTGGGAGACGGAGTGGGATATGCGGAGTAGATATCCTCACTTGTTTGTGACTCCAGGTATGTTTCTAGACCCGTTCGAGGATGAACGTTACTTTAAGAGGGGGAGAATGTAACGACCTGGCCGGTCGTTCCATAGAATCTGCATTAATATTACTGTTTTTGCCTTTTCATACATTGATTATACTGTTTATGATGAGTTGGAGTCGATGGGTTTGGGTTCGGAATGGTTGAAGTGAGAATTGAGACACTTTGTCTCTAAAAATAACATTATAGTTGGAAAAGTCAACTGGGACTTTACTTATTGGTAAACGACCTCGGAATGCGGATTTTATGGCTCAGGCACCTTCGTTAGGTGATTTGGGACTTAGCAGTGTGTTCGGAATGTATTTTTGATGTCCGGTGTAGAATTAGGCTTGAATTAGCGAAAGTTAGTTTTTGGTGATTTCCGGTCGACAGTGGAAAATAGGCTATCTGGGTCGGAATGAAATTCCGATAGTTGGAGCAAGTTTGTAATGTCATTTTGGATGTGTGTGCAAATTTTGAGGTGTTTTGGATGGTTTCGGCATCATTGGTGAAATTTAGAAATTTCAAAGTTCATAGGCTTGAATTCGATGTGATTTTGGTGTTCTTGTGTTGTTTTTGGCGTTTCGAAGGCTCGACTAGGTTTGAATGATGTTATGGGATATGTTGATAGGTCCCAAGGGCCTCGGGTGTGTTTCAGATGATCAAATGGGCATTTTCGGGCCTTAGAGGATTGCTGGTTTTCTGGTTTTTGTGCAGCAGGAAATTCTTCTCTACGATCGCGTGAGAAGAACCACGATCGCGTAGTTCAAGTTGGGGGTAGGATTTTACTCTCTGCGATCGCATAAGTGTGTTCGTGATTGCAAAGGTTGGACGGCTTAAGCAGTGCGATCACGTGGTAGTTCATGTGTTCGCGTAGAGAAAGAGAGGCACGTGAGGGGGGTGGCAAGTTGTGCTACGTGATCGCGTGGGTAGGTTCGCGATCGCGTGGGTTTAAGTCATAATGAATCGAGATCGTGTGGAGATATTTGCGATCATGTAAGGCAAATAATTGAGTCTGTGGAATTGCTCTCCGCGATCGCGACTGGATGTCCGCGATCGCGATGAAGGAATCACTGGGGAGAAAGTTTAAGTTCCAAAAACGAGGGTTTTAGGCCATATCTCAAAACACCATTAGAGGGCTCGAGAAAGGAGGATTTTGGAGTGATTTTCAGTGGGGTTCTTGTGGTAAGTATTCCTCAGTCACTTCTGGCCTAATTTCATGAATTAGTCTTGATTTTTACCATGTAAATTGAGGAATCAAAGTGGAAATTGGGGGAAAATGGGAAGAAAAGTTGGGAAATTCTTTTGATGATTTGAATGGGTATTTGAGGTCGGATTGTGGTAAATTTGATATGGGTAGACTCGGGGGAGGATAAGGATTCCAGTTTTGTATATTTTATCGAATTCCGAGACGTGAGTCTGGGTGTCGGGTTTGACCAATTTCGGGATTATTTGAGTATTTTTGATAAATTTCGATTGGGTTTCATTCCTTGGCATATTATAATGGTATAAATCTGATTTTTGGTAGATTTGGAGCACCCGGAGGCTGAACTTAGAGGCAAGGGCACTGCGGAGTAGTATTTTAGCCGGTTTTGAGGTAAGTAACGTTTCCAAACTTGGAACTGAGGGTTCGAAACCCCAAGTTATCTGATAATTGATGTTAATTAAGGTGACGCACATGCCAAGTGACGGGCATGCGGGCGTACACCGAATGTTTGTGGCGTGGATCATCCCATGGCACTATCTAATGGTTATTTCAGGTTGATACTGGTACTGTGAAGGTTGTATTTACTATGAACATATTAGAAATCATGTTAAGTATAAATGCTAAGGATTCACGCCAATGTGTTCCGACCGGAATGGCCAGTTATTGTTGTCTCTATCTGTGACTATTTGCTTTCATATACTCAGTCCCGTTATAGCATATGTTTCATGCCGCAGTCTCAGTATTTGTTAGTCTATTTATATGTTATCATTGTTTTGGGTTGATTTTTATATCTGTGAGCCTTGTGAGTGAGACTGGAAAGTATTGATTGAGTGAGGCCGAGAGCCTGGTATTGAGACAGTTATGAGATCGGACTGCACACCGCAGCGATCCTCGAATCATGCCATCGTTGGCTTGATATAGCGCTTGGGCTTATAGGAGCCTCTCCGAAGTCTTTACACCCCCAGTGAGAGCACAAATATCGAGGGATGGATCTTCCCTGTACATGGATCTTGTCCGAAGTTATTGATATATTGAGGGATGGATCGTCCCTGGACATGGATCTTGTCCGAGTGATATGTTCCGGAGATGGATCTTCTCCGTGGGGCTGGACTGGCCTTTTTCCTCAGTACTAAGTGACTACGTCACTTGTGTTTATGTATAATCCGGGATGGATTTTCCCTGGGCCTGAGGGCCAATTCTAGTACTGAGTGGACTTCCTTGTGAGAGTTTGGGATACTGTGTACATATCATTTCTGATTCTTTGTGATCATATGCTGGTATGTAGATTGTACAGACATATTTGGTGCATTTTGCTTATCATCATTTATATTACTATCATGCCCAAGTTTATTCAATGTTGTTTATAAATATCGGAGGTTTAGTCCGTCACTACCTCTCAGCCCATAGTTTGGGGTTGTTACTTCTGATTTGGAGTACTTACGTTACCCCATGCACCTTGTGTGCAGATCCAGGTACACCCGACTCTGGTCATTGAGTTGTTGTCAGATTTTTCCATCAGAGTTGTCGAGATAGCAGCTGGCGACCGTGATCTCGTCATCTCTTTCCTACTCAACCTGCCGTTATTTATTTTTGAGACTATGTTGTCCATTCCTCTTTTCTTTACCTTATGTTATAGCATCGCATGACTGTGTGACACTGGATCCGAGAATATAGGATTTAAGTTTTGGTTTCATATATTGTTTCAACTTTAGATTTATTATTGTTATTATCCGCAGACTTGTTAAAAATAATATTTTTCTGGTAATTGAATCTAGATTAGATATAAATGGGTGGCTGGCCTTATTCCACGACAGGCGCTATCACGACTCCGAAATTGGGTCGTGACAAGAATTTAGACTTGTGGCGAAATCAGAATCTTCACGTATGCAATATACAACAATTTTTATATAACAAAAATATATATTTTTGTCCTATTTACATATTTTAATTTACTGAATGATGGAATTGACCGCATGTCACAAGCTAGCTCCGCGTTTCATCCTTCTTTTTTTTCTTCCTTTATAGTGAAATGATTAATTAAAAATTTGGATTAAAAAGTGAAAAGCATCTTAACAAAAGCATAACATGAAATAAAGACATACATGAAGGAAGTTAATATAGTAGCCTGTTTGTCCAAGTTGCAAAAATTAGCTTATTTTGATAAGTGATTTTTCTCAAAAAGTGTTTTTCTCAAAAGTACTTTTGGTGAGAAGCATTTTGTGTTTGGTAATTAATTTGAAAAGCACTTCTGAGCAGCAATTAGTATTTGACCAAGCTTTTAAAAATTGCTTCTAAATATATTTTTCTCAAAAGTGCTTTTCAAAAAAAATGCTTTTGGAAAGAAGGTACTTTTTTCTGCTTCTCCTCAAAAGTACATTTTTTTTATTCCAAAAGCGTGACCAAACACATCAACTTTGAAAAAAATATATATTCTTTTGTAAAAAAGTGCTTTTAGGATTGAAGAAGCTTGGCCAAACAGGCTATAAGTAATAAACCTAACCTACCAATGACCATGCAGAATTAAATACAAGAGTAGACAACTCTTAATTCAAATAATAAAGAGGAAGTCAAAAGACTTGAGAAAGATAGCTAAAATATAACTCGCAATAGAGACTTTGATTGCATTGATTTATATATAACTTGAATACGGTTAAATCGGGCCCACCCGTATTGATTCACCGAGACCAGGGGGACGAATCAAGGATCGACCCCGTATTATATCAGATCGAGACATGAGGATAAGGTACCGAGTTCGGGATTTAAAGTACCTGTCGAGATCGAGACCAGTGATGATCGAAACTAAATGAGATAGACATCGAGCAAGACCGAATATAGCATAATAATGGAAAGGCGAGATATCTGTGACTGGTCGAGGATCATGACAGAAATTTCGGAACTGATCAAATCAAGAACGATTATTTAACTAAATAGAAGTTTCTTCTGTAATTGGAATTGTACCATAAGTGTAATTCCTCTACTATATAAAGGGGGTTCTAATCATTTGTAAACCATCTCATTCTCGCATATCAGATCAATACAATATTCTTTCTCTCTTATACTCTCTTGTTCATCACTTTACTTCATATTTCATAAACTTATTATCAACCAGTTCGAGGGTGATTTAGCTCGAGGGTTGCATTGCATTTCAATACCGGTTTGCTTCATCTACGGTGAATTTCTATAATTAATCATCGGCATTTATCAATTGGTACTAAGTGAAATCACATGTCCTTAAAAATACTTATAAGTTTAATTGTTATCCGTTTTTAAGGGTAAACAGTTTGGCGTCCACCGTGGCGCTAAGGATAATAGTGATTGCCTGGTATTAATTCTCATAACACACACTACTTTACGCTTGTTCTCGTAAGTATTTTTGATTTCAATCAACATGTCGAACTCACAAACTGTACCCACAAACGCTGACAACGTCCTTGGTTTTCATGGAGAAAATGACAATATAGCTACTCCAGGGATCGAAGTACCTCAATCTGGCCTCGGGGGAGTGCCGATTTCAAATCCTGTCGATGTTAGTTCGCATATCGCCCTAAATGCAAATCTAGGAATTAATCCCAAGAATAGCGTCCGTAGGGATGTTCGATCAGGTGGTCGAGGTACATAGGTCGGCGAAAACAGCGGAGTCAACCTTCAACTAATATTTGAAATGTTACAGGATAAACAAGCTACTATAGCACAACTACAAAACCGGAACCGTGCACCGAGTGGTGTCGAACCCTAACCCTCATTAGAAGTTGTTCACAGGGCCGAACTAGTACCAAAGAGGCTAAACGAGAATGAATCGGGGACTGAACCCTCCATTATGAAGATGATCGAGGATCTCACAAAGCGAATTTAATCAGGAGAGAAAAAGATTGAATAAAATGATAAAAAGATAGAAACGTATAACTCTCGAGTTGACTAGATACCGGGGGCACCACCGATTCTGAAGGGTATGGATTCGAAGAAGTTCGTGCAGAAGCCTTCCCCCCCAAGTGCGGCTCCTAAGCCCGTTCCGAAGAAATTTTGCATGCCAAAAGTTCCAAAATATGATAGGACCACCGACCCTAATGAGCATGTCACTTCTTACACATGCGCAATAAAGGGGAACGATTTAGAGGATGAAGAGATTGAGTCTATTTTATTGAAAAAGCTTGGAGAGACTTTATCGAAAGGGGCGATGATATGGTACCACAATTTGCCACCTAATTCCATTGATTCCTTCGCCATGCTCGGATATTCCTTCATCAAAGCACACGCCGGAGAAATAATGGTCGAGACTAGGAAGTCGGACCTCTTCAAAGTGAAGGAAATGGACAACGAAATGTTGATGCCGAAGCAATACATTCTAGATGCAATGTATGGACCTACCCCCGGTTGCAGATGATTGGGTCGTCCAAGCTTTCTCAAGGTTTGAACGTATGAAGTTCGGTGGCCTCACGGCAGCTAAAGCAGAATTTAAATGAGTATCCAGCTGTGACCCAGGCTGATGTGCATAATCGGTACCAGTCAAAAATCAGGGTCAAGGATCATTAGCTGGGTACTCCTTCCGGTTATGTTTATCCAAACAAGACTGTCGGCAGAATTCAAAAGGAACAGCGGTCCTAGACGTAACCCTGTTCGGACTGATCGAAGGAATGAACAAGGGCAGAGCTCCCGAGGGCTTATGAGCAAGAATGCTTTTGATAAACATGTTAAGCCCACATAAGTGCCACGACTATCATAGTAAAACTTCAGCATCGATGCATCAGCTATTGTATCGGCTATTGGGCGGTTCAAGGATACTAGATGGCCTCGTCCCCCACAGACCGATCCTGTAACGACCCGACCGGTCCTTTTGAGCTCTAGCACGTCGTTCAGCGGTTGGAGGGCCTTTCAGTGTTATAGATGTCTGTTTGGGATTATGAGTCCGGGAATAGCTTCGTACGGTGATTCTGGAGTTGGGAGCGCGATTGGAAGTGAATTCGGATGTTCGTAGGTTATTTTAAAGTCATTTGGCTAAAGTTAGAAATTTGAAAGTTCTTTTTTTTTAAGAAACCGACCGGAAGTGAAAATTTTGATATCGGGGTCGGAAGGTGATTCCGGAAGTAGGAGCAAGTCCGTAATGTCGAATATGACTTGCTCGCAAAATTTGATGTCATTTCGAGTAGTATAGGTCGGTTCGGCGCATTGTTATCGAATTCAAGAACTTAAAGTTCTTAAGTTTGATTTTAGGTATTTTGAGGTGTGATTCTAAGTTTTAGCGTTGTTTTGGGAGTTCCGAAGGCTCGAACAAGCCCGTGGAATGATTTGGGACTTGTTGGTACGTTCGGTTTGAAGTTCCAAGGGCTCGAATGAGTTCCGGGTAGGTCACGGGATGTCCTTAGGCTTAATATATAGCTGTTGCAGGTCAGAGAAGTCAAATCTCTAAACCCACCACCGCGGTCCGCGGTCCTTTTTGTGCTGGCCGCGGTCGTGTTTTCGCGGTCCGCGGTGGAGGAGCTGGGTCACTAGTCTGAATTTGGAGGCCTATAACTTTAGATCTATAAAGAATTTTGAGATGATTCAAAAGTAAAAGTTCTAGCCCTTTGTGTCTAGTTTCCATAAAGATAAGAAAATCATAATTTGGACATCTTTAGAGAAAGTTATGGCCAAAATACTAAAGCATGTCACTGCAATCATTTTTTTTAGTTTTCTTCAATTTTTCTTGACTTTGCTAGCGCGGCTGCGGTCCCTTTTTCGCTGACCGTGGTGGGGGCCTGAGAGGAGTATAAATAAGTGGTATTTTCAATTATTTTTCATTTTTCAAGACCCCAAAAATATAAGAGGCGATTTTCCAAACACTTTTTCTTCTCCAAAACGTTGGTAAGTGATTTCTAACTCATTTTCTTCACTCCTTAACTTCTTTTTACAAGATTTCATCCTAGAATATAGGGCTTTCATGGTGGAATTAGGAATTTTGGGTAAAACCTAAGAATATTGAAATTTGGGGATTTGGACCCCAAATTGAGGTCGGATTCCAAAACTATTTATATATCCTGGCTCAGGGGCGAATGGGTAATCGGGTTTTTGTCCGAATTTCGAGTTTGGACCGAGCGGGCCCGGGTTCGATTTTTGACTTTTGGGGAAAGACTTTAGAAAAACTCACTTTCATGCATTAGAATTGATTCATTTAGCATAATTTACATAATTAAGTAACTTGTAGCTAGTTCGAGTCCCTGGGAGACGAGTTTGGAGTTTCGGGTGCATTCTTGACCCAGAAAGTAGGTTCGACACGAGGTAAGTCTCCTTTCTAACTTCGTGAGGGGGAATCGTCCCCCTAGGTGAATTAAATACATGTTATTATCTTCGGGGGCTACGTACACACGAAGTGATGGGAGTCCGTGCGTAGCTACAATTATGCCATGTCCGGGTAGCCTAGGACCCACTAGCATGCTTTATGTGTGTACCTGTAACCATGCCTGTAATATTAAACTGCTAACAAGACAAAGAAAACTAGAGTTCATATTGTTAACCCTCTAAAAGGAGAATTATTTTCGCTGTGAATATATGTGTACCTGGACTGGGATGTATCATGGAGTATTACTGAACTGGACAAATGAGTTTCAAAAACAAAGATTTCAAATCCTATATTTCATGTTTCTCTTAATAAAGACTTTATCATTTTCCAGAGAAAAATGGTTTTCTTGATAAAATACAAATTTATTATGTGGATATGTGTAACTTTGGGTGCCTGAGTCGCTTGAGCGATTCGCGAGCAGGAATACCCTGTATTTGTGTATGTATACTTATGAGCACCTGAGTCGCATGTATAATTCGCGAGCAGGCTAGCCGTATTATATTGATAGGTGCACTTTTGGGACGGGCCGACCGATCCTTCGGCAATGCACAGAGAGGATTATTATATTGAGATCCGCACTTTTGGGACGGGCTGATTGATCCTTCGGCAGTGCGTAGAGAGATTGAGAGATGCACTTTTGGGACGGGCCGACCGATCCTTCGGTAGTGTATAGAGAGATTGAGAGCCACACTTTTGGGATGGGCCGATCGATCCTTCGGCTGTGCGTAGAGAGATTGAGAGATGTACTTTTGGGACGGGCTGATCGATCCTTCGGCAGTGCATAGAGAGATTGAGAGCCGCACTTTTGGGATGGGCCGATCGATCCTTCGGCAGTGCGTAGAGAGATTGAGAGATGCGCTTTTGGGAGGGGCCGATCGATCTTTCGGCAGTGCATAGAGTGATTGAAAGCTGCACTTTTGGGACGGGCCGATCGATCCTTCGGCAGTGCGTAGAGAGGTTGAGAGATGCACTTCTGGGACAGGCCGATCGATCCTTCGGTAGTGCATAGAGAGGTTGACTATCTTATGACTCTGGCCGGTTTTCTTACCCTTGTGTGCGCAAGACTATTTGGTACTATTCTATTGGTATTGGCTTGACATGTATTTGAGAAAAAGGGAAGTGTACATTGTTGTTTATTCTCGGTGATTACCTGGATTGTTGTACTTGATATGTACTCGTTGCTCACTGTCTTACATGTCTACTGTATTTCATCATATTCTGTCATATATTATATTGTCGGACCCTAGTAAGTGTCTAATTTGACCTCTTGTCACTACCTCTCTGAGGTTAGGCGGGCGACTTACTGACTACACGTTGTTTTTGTACTCATGTTACACTTGATGTCCATTTTATTGCACGGGTACTTTCCTAGCAATGTGGAGGATTCGGAGACTTGGGCGAGCTGCATCATCTGGAGGCGATCCGCAGCTGACAGAGTCACCTTCATACTGTATTTATTTCATTTTAAATTTTCTTGTCCAGTTGTATTTCGGACAGGCTTTGTAATGATTGTATAAATTCTTAGAAATTGCTCATGTACTTGTGACACCGGGTTCTGGGATATGTTTTGGGATATAATTGTTTAAGTGTAATCTTTAAACCATTATTTTTAATTAACAGACCTTTATTTGGTTAATATGTAATTAAGTGAAAGAAATATTTTCATAAATGTTAAAATCGGAAAGTTATTTCAATTAATTAATGAGTTGGCTTGCCTGACATGGACGTCTGGCGCCATCACGACCTTAGGGATTTTTGGGTCGTGACAACGTGGTATCAGAGCGCTAGGTTCCCTTAGGTCTTACGAGCCATGAGCAAGTCTAGTAGAGTCTTGCGGATCGGTACGGAGACGTCTGTACTTATCTTCGAGAGGCTACAGGGCTGTTAGCAGCACTTCCCTTCTTGATTCTTCATCGTGCGAGTTGATTCCTTTGAGGCTTATGCCTATGTTCATTCCTACTCAATATTACGTGTCGCGAAGCGCTTGCTATGGATCAGGAATTTCAGGAATGGGAATGGTGCTACGAATGTAATCCGAGATGCTTCCATGTGTAAATGGATGTGGTTGTTGTTATGGCCCTGCAAAAGGGTAATGTGTTATTTCAGCTCAGTAGTTGTGTTTGGGAGCCTTAAGGCTGTTCTCGGGTGGTGATAATGTTTGCACTTGGTTGTCGCACGGTGTTGATATGATGATAGATAGCTTGGCCGTACGTTGGGGGTGATGAATGGTTGAAGGAAGGTCTTCTCAGAGTTTGCTTTCGAGATTTCGGTGTTTTAGTTCCGGTAGAGGAAAGGAATTTGGATTCTGAATGGTGTGATTGGAGTTGATAAAGTAGTAAGATTGGGTGTCTTCAAGTGAGGTGGGATATGCACCTGTTATGTGTAGTCGTCGTCATCGATCGGAAGGAATGTGTTAGGTTTGGCGGTGCTATGGTTTCTTCAATTGCGTGGGGTCAGAGTATCGAGAAGAAGTGTTGAAGAATGTGGTTGGCAGGGATCATGTTATCAAAGGAGAAAGGGTCTCAGCAGGGTCTAGAGTGGTACAAGGAGTGGCTTCGGGCTAAGTGGGGGAGTCCCACCATCTGCAGTAGGGTTGTAGGGTTGTCTTCTCATAGGGTCACGAATTGTCGGCATGTTGGCAAGTTGTTTCAGCTAAGGGAAAGGAGTAAAATGTTGATTGTGCGTGGGATTTGATGAATGTGTGCAAAAGTTGGCCCTGTCGCGCCAGGGTTAGGCTCTGAAAGATCCAGAATTTTGCTTAAGGCATATGTGAGTTGTCAGGTTAGTGACTCAGTCACGTGTTTCATTGAAAAGGCTGTTCCTGTGCTAGGAGAGCCTTGCAGTTGATTGTATTCGGGGCCAGTCGGAGTGGGTAACTCTCAATAGCAGTCTTAGTGAGTTCAAAAGTTAAGAATTCAGCGTTTAAGGATTTCAGGCAGCATTATGATCGAGAATCGAGCTTTTGCAGAGTAATCTCTGAAATAAAGGAAGGATGGTTTGGAATGTTCTATGATATGTTTCAGCACGCAGGATAGCATTGGAGGAGTAAGAGAAATAGACTCCGGATTGAAGAAAAGGATTATCAGAAGGGTATGAGACGGGTTGCGGGATTTTGGGCAGCGTAGTCTCGTGAATCAAGGTCACTCGGGATGAGTGAGGGTTGAGTTTGCTATGGGTTGAAGGAAGTTGTTATTGTTCCTCAGGCAATTAATGATGATGAAAAGAAGATAGATTGATTAGCTAGGGTTGAAATGGCACATTTGCGGCAGTGATTGGTTCCTTTGATGTGATTTAGTTATGCATGTGGTTTGTGCCGGTGTGTGCGGGGCTTGTCGGGCGTCGTAACGGATCTCATGTGGGAGCATTTGAGTGCTATGGCCTGTCAGGTGTAGGCGGGCCCCCGGAAGGGTTATGGTGGTATAGACTACTAGTTAAGGATTTGCATGATTGGGTGATAATGGAAATTCACTCGTGTGTTGAGATGGTACTCTTGAATTGAGTTAAGTAAAAAGTTTCTATATGATGAAGTGTTCACCCTATTGGTGGTTCAGAAGTTATGATGGAATTCTTGTACTACCTCATGTTGGTATGTTAGGTGCGGGAAGCGGTATGTAACTAGGAGANTGTTATCTTCAGTGTCACCTGAGATTGATATTTGGTGAGAGAGGCTTTGTACCCTGGTCATGGGTTCTCGATGTGTTTTGCGGCCTTAGTGTGGTCGGTGTTATGGATGGGCAGACTTGTCGCCTTGTGTGGAAGGTCGTGGAAGCATGACCGTGAAAAGATTGTATAAAGTATGACATGTAGTCACTTGATGTATTTCAGATTTGGACTGAGTATAAAGAAGTGCAGTATTGCTTAATTGAGAATTTACGCCTGGGCGTTTGGTTCAGTTGATTATGGATTATGGGTGTTAGTCCCGGTGATGATGGTTGTTCTCGTGTATTATGAGGGAAGATGGGTTAATGTGGACCCAGGCAAAAGCTATTAAATTAGTTGGTGCGAGCAAGGTGGCTCGGTGTTTGTGGATGGATTTAAATATGATTATGGGCTCTGTATGAGCCAGGCATGTTCCTTTCAGTAGAGCGTTTTTCATGGAGAGGTATTAGAACAGCGGGTGTTGTTCCGTCTTCGTCGAATTTATATGTTATTGTGGTTGTGCCGTACGAGATGTGAAACGGCTTGATAATTTCCTATGTGTTGAGGTCCCGCGTGGTGGGGATGTTATG